>JACEEZ010026472.1:50000-65000 GCA_016584305.1 Chionoecetes opilio
TTTCTCCTCCTCCCCCTCCTCCCCCTCCTCCTCCTCCTCCCTCCTCCTCCCCCTCCTCCTCCTCCCTCCTCCTCTCTCTACTCTTTTTTCCCTTCCCCTCCTCCTTTCCTCCCCCTCCCCCCCATCCTTTTCATCCCCCCCCCCCTTTTTTTCCTCTTCCTTTTTCCTTCCTCCTCGCCCTCCTCTTCCTTCTCCTCCTCCTCCTCCTCCTCCTCCGCCTCCCCTCCCCCTCCTCCTTTCTCCCCCCTTCCCTCCTCCTCCTCCTCCTCCTCTTCCTCCTTTCCTCCCCCCTTTCCTCCTCCCTCCTCTTTTCTCCTCTCCCCTCCCCCCTTCCCCTTTTCCTTCCTACCGTTTCTCCCGAGGTAGAGGTTCCGACAACAACCTAAGCCTGTTCCCGCAAATAATTCCCGTTCACAAAAAGCCCAAAAATTTTATTTCCCCGAAAAGCCCCAAACTACCCATCCCGAATTAAGCTTGTTACTTTAATGCCTAGTATAGAAAAAAATTTCATGATTTAGGGGAACTGGGTTTTTCAGAACAATACGACTATGGGAATTTCAGAGCATGGATAGATCGCAAATAGAGTTTTTTTGGCTGAATTTGCGATACGGGGTTAACTATTAAGTTCAGAAAGACTCAAGAGCAGGAGGAGGGTATTATTATATATAAAGTCCTCCCTTCATCCCCTTAGTAAAAAACACGAAACTGAAAACAGTAATGTAATTTGTTCAACTAAATCGTCATTCTAAAAAAGTAGAAATTTGGGGCCTTTTGTTTAGCCCTCCGCTCAAACAAAACAATAGACGAAGAACTCTTAACAAATTTTGGAAATTATTTCAGAACGAAAGGGAAATTCGGTGTTTTTAAATTCCTTTACTATTGGGGGGCTCGTTACAAACATTCGGGCCACTCTTTTCAAATCCCCAAGAAAGTTTTTATCCCAACAGTGGATCACCAACGAGAGGCGAAAATATTTAGATCTATTTTCAAAAGCGAAAAATTTTGTCAGAAACGTTAACGTCGGATCCAAAAATTTAGTAGCAGTGACCACGGGGCGTTTATTTTCGTTTTAACATCTAAGAAAGCGAAGTCAAAAAGTAAAAAAAAAAGTTTTTGATTATCGAAAGGCGACTTAAAAAAACTAAAAAGAATTTTTAACGAAAAAGTTTGGAAGTTATTCAGAAAGAAACGACATAAATGTAGCAGGGCATGAATTCACCGGTAAGCTTAATTTGAAATAAACCCTAAATACCGATGCGAATGGCGATTTTTAAAAACTTTAAAACCAAATGGTGGACCCACGAAATCAAGGACACCCTTTTGCACTAAAAACGTGCATATAAAAAAACACATAGAAACACAAAAGAAGACGACAAACGCGTCACGACAGAATTAGACAAAATAAAAAAAAACTCATTAAACAGAGCAAAAAAAATTTTTGAAGTACTTTGCCGAAATGAGCAATAAAACCCAAAGAATTCTACGCATGTTAAAAGGAAAAAAAAAGAAAGGACGTCAACATAGGCCTTTGGAAAGGGGAAAATGGCGAACACACAGAAAATGAAGTATCTATGGGGGTACTCTAAATAATTTTTTTGCATCGCTTCACGGGGAAAAAACACGAAAAACAACCCACCCCGAAAACCCAGAAAAAAGGTACTTGCCTCAGCTCTTTTAACCTTTCAGGAATGTGACTTTTTGCTCGCGTAAATAAATGAAGTAAACAAAGCTCCTGGTCTGAAAAAATTTCGCCACGCATATTAAAAGAAGCAAAGAACGAAATGAAAAACCTTTTTCCCATCTTATTTAAAAATCTTCTCCCCGGAAAGTACCGGCGAATGGAAACTAGCAAATGTACACCCTATTTAAAAAAGGAAGCAAGTCGACCCCAAAAACTATCGCCCAATATTTTAACACATTGCGGGAAAAAATTAAGGGAAACCCATCATAAGAGACAAAATCTTTAATTTTCTTAGAAGAAAATGAAAATCAAAGACTCGCAGCATGGTTTCAAAAAATAAAGCTCATGCTCTCAAATTTATTTGTTTTTTTACAATATGTATTCAAAAGTACGACAACCCGGGGGCAGTGACGTAGTTTACCCGATTTTCAAAAACGTTCGAAAATTTTCCTATAAGCGTTCATTAGCAAAGAAAAGTCTGGTAAAAACAGGCCATTTTTCAAATTGGATAGAAAATGGCTGTCAAATCGTAAAAAAAGGGTTTTGGGTAAAAAATGGAAATTTTTCGCGGACCAGTGAAATAGGGGTGTTCCTCAAGGATCAGTTCTGGACCATCCGTTCTTAATATACAAAATGACTTGACGGGGAATACAGCAGGTATGAAATTGCTGATGACCGAAAATCACAAACAAGCTCTACAGAATCTCAGCGCCCAACTCATACAAAAAGATAAAAAACCCCTAACGGAAAAGGTCAAAAACATGGGAAAAGAAATTTTAACCTGACAAATTCCATGTACTACATTCGAATAACAACCCTCTAAAAATTTCTGATGAAAAGTTTTCCAACTAACAAATGTTGTAAAGAAAAAAAATTTTGGCGTTAAATCTCGAAAGATCTCAAAAACCCAAAAAACCAAATTATAAGGTAGTAAAAACTGCAAATAAATTGGGTTTGGCTTTTTTGGAGAACTTTCAGTTTTCAAATTGAAAAAGTTAAACCATCTTTTAAAATCGCTTTTTCGCCCCTCTAGTCTGTGGCAAATTTTGGTATTTTTAAAAAAGGACATAGAAAAAGAAAAAAAAAAGCGCAGAGTAACCAAAAAAGATACCTAGATTGCGAAAAAAAATGACGAAAAACGGCTCAAAAAACTTTTAAATTTTTCCCATAACAAAACGAAGGATAAAGGTGACCCCACGAAGATTTTAAAAACTTCAAAGGATTACGAACGTAGTCCCCGAAAATCTTTACGCTAGACCCGGTCAAGTCAACTAGAAACAACGGATTTAAATAAGCAGGGAAAAAGGTTGTAACGAACGAAGCAAAATACTTCTCACAAACCGTGTTTTAAACGTATGGAATGGGCTGCCGGCAGACGTAGAAAATCAAAAACAATAGAATCATTTAAAAAATCGCCTCGTAAATATTTATATCAAAACCCCCGGTTTTCATGTTTTTCGGAATAATAAAAATTTTTTGGGGCCTTGAAAATTTTCTCTTGCGTTTAAAATATTGCGAGTCGCGTCTACACAACCCCTCCCCCAGTCTCAGACACCCCCAGTAAACGGTCACTACTACAACTTTTGACTGTGAGGGCGTGGTTTTAGTAAGGCCCCGCGTTAGTGACCCCCATCGGGTTTATATACCAGGGGTACTGTGCAGGGGCATTTAAGGCACGGGTCTATTGGGAAAAATGCCTACCGCAGTGGATTGAAAAGGAGTGGGGCTGTTGACTGCTGCTCCCAAGAAAGGCCCGGCAAGGGTGCCGCACCCCCGTGAAATTCCACATGAGCCTACACCAAAATACAAAACCCCATAACACACACGATAGCCCCCAGTTAACGGTTTCCAACTACCCCCGACCTTGACGGGCTGGGTTCATTAGGGTCCCCGACGTTAGTGACCACCCCGGGATTTAAGGTACCAGGGCACGCTGCAGGGGGCATTGAAGGTTTCGGCGTCCTACTGGAAAGTACACAAACCCAGGGATTTAACGGAGCTGGGGCCTGATTGCTGCGCCTCCCCAAGAAAGCGCCAGGCAAGGCTGCCGACCACCCTTTAAACCCCCACACTGTGTTACCCATTACAAAAAACACATAACAGACCTACTTCAAACACTAAAACCTACCCCCCCAAACTAGTTAGTTAGATGAATTTCAGCTTTCAACTTTCCCACAAATTCCCGCGTTTTTTATATTTCAGGATCACTTCTTTTCCGGCCCGCTTCGGCTGGAGGGATGGGGGGGTGAGGAGGAGTTCTACTTCCTATCCTTCTCTCTTATTATCTATTAGTGAGGTAGTTAAAGCAAACAGTCTTGTAAGGACCTATCGGTTGTTGCGTTTGTGTTTCCCCTTTGTATTCCTTTGTATTCTCCCTTTCCGCCGCCTCCCCTCCCCTCCCCCTCCCCCCCCTCCCCACCCGGCAAGGGCTCCGTTGTTATTTGGATGAATAGTGGTCGGGGGGGAGTAGGCGGTGGAGTAGGATGGGGTGAAACCCAAAAAGGGGGAGGGGGTGGGCAGGGTGAAGGTGGGAAAATGGGGAGAATGTCTAAAGAAAAACTATATTATTTTCCCTTGATCTTTTGTGTGTGTGTGGTGTGTGGGTGTGTGTGGTGTGTTGGTGGTGTGGGTGTGTTTTTCTAATTAGTCTCATTTCTTTTTAGTCTTTTTTTTTAGTTTACGTGCCTAATGTCTCTCTCTCTCCTCCTTCTCTCTCTTCTCTCTCTCTCTTCTCTCTCCTTTTCTCCTCTTCTCTCTTCTCTCTCTCTCCTCCTTTCTCTCTCTCTCTTTTCCCCTCCTCTCTCTCCTCTCTCTCTCTCCCCTTTCTTCCCCCTCATCCTTTTCCTTTTTTTTATATCCGTCACCAACACAAAAGACAGAAGCCAAATTTACACTTAAACCCGTACCAAGAAACCTCGTCTTAGTAGTAGAGTAGTAGTAGTAGTAGCAAGCAGTATTATTATTATTATTATTATTATATTATTATTATGTATAGTAGTGTGTAGTAGTAGTAGTAGTAGTAGTAGTAGTAGTAGTAGTAGAGTAATAAAACAATTGAGCACCACACCTGAACCAAGAGACCCCCGATTTGTAGTAGTGGTAGTGTAGTAGTATAGTAAAGTAGTATGTAGTAGTATAATAGTAATATAGTTGTAGTAGTGTAATAGTGTAGTAGTAGTAGTAGTATAGTAGTAGTAGTAGTAGTAGAGTGTTGTAGTGTAGTATAGAAGTAGAGTAGAGTGGGAGTAGTAGTAGTTGTAGTAGTAGTAGTAGTAGTATAGTATTTAGATAGTAAAAGTAGTAGTAGTAGTAGAATAGAAAGTAGAATAGAGTAGTATAGAGTAGTAGTAGTAGTAAAGTAGTAGTAGTAGTAGCCAGTAGTAGAAGTAGATAGTAGTAGTAGTATAGTAGTAGTATAGTAGTAGTAGTAGTAGTACCAGCATGGCAGTGAGGTGGTGGTCAATGTGGCTTACTTCTTACTTATTTACTTACTTCTTTCTTCCTTACTTACTTCTTTTTACTTACTTACTTACATTCTTACTTACGTACTTACCTGACAGGGCCGGGGTTGGACGATGCCTCTGCAGTAATGACCACCTCTGCCCCTTCCAACACGTCCACCTTCTCCGGGGGCTTGGCGACCCATATAGGAGGGTCTGGGGAGGGAAATAGATAGGAGGTTATAAGACGAGAGACGGGACGGGACGGGACGGGACGGGACGGGACGGGACGGGACGGGACGGGACGGGACGGGACGGGACGGGAACGGGACGGGACGGGAACGGGACGGGACGGGACGGGACGGGAGGGTTATAGTGACGAAAAAGATGGGATTATAGTCAATTTTTTTAACGAGGCGAAAATTCCATTCTATCATAAGGTCTCATGCTTAACCCCTTCACGCCCAGATCTTTCCTTTGCTATATAAAATCGTCTGTTGTTAGCCATAAAATTACGAAAAGTAACTAAATATACCAAATTAGCTAGTGAACAAGGATACTAAACAGGTCATATCTATAAAATATTGCTTATATTCACTAAAAATCGTCTAATGGTTGCCAAATTACAATGGAAATTACGTTCTGGGTCTCAAGGGATTAAAATGATGCCTGTGTTTACCTGATAATAGGGTTAACTATGATAAAATACAACTGAAATTTAGAAGAAGCGTAGTATTCCCTTCTCCTGGCATCAAATATCAATCAGTAAGCAGCAAGGGGGCAGGATTTTTCATCTCGTTAAAAAAAACAGTATAGTCAAGGCCAAGGAATTTTTTTAGTCAGTCTTGGTTGATCTTGGTGTGTCTTGATTGATCTTGATTTGTCAAGTCACTTTGTCTTGGCTTATTTTGGTTAGTCTTGGTTAGTCTTAGTTAATCTAGTATTCCTTGGCCTTGGACTTAGTGATGTAGGGAGGAGAGGGAAGGGTAAATAGGTGATGGTAAAGGAAAGGAAGGTTTGTATTGGGAAGGAAGGAGACTGAAGCGATGGGGAAGAGAAAGGGAGGAAAGGGGGGACAGTGAAGGGTTGAGTACGAAGGGGAGCTACCGATTGGGAAAAAAAGGAAGGGTAAGAAGAGGGAAAAAATTATAGAGTTAGTGGAGTGGGGAAAATTAATGATGAAAGTGACAAGAATTGGAGGAGAGAGTGAAGAAAGTGAGTTTATAAAAGGAGTTCGCAGTAATTTTTTTTATTGTTTTTATTATGAGAGTTGTATTACTGTCATTAAGAAGAGGGAAAAACGATAATAAAATGAGTGGAGTGGAATTTTTTTTAGAAGGAAGTGACAATGAGTGGAGAAGAGAGTGAAGAAACTGAGTATAAAAAGAGTGCGCATTCATTTTGTTGTTGTTAATTATAATGATGAGTTTTGTATTACTCTCATTAATTAAGAAGAGGGAAAAATCATAATAGAATAAGTGAAGTGGGAAAATTTAATGAATTGGAGAGAGTGAAGAAATTGAAGAGAATTTATAAAAGGAGTTCGTGTAAATTTTTTTTCATGTAATATTTTTCTGTTAGCCCCTTCACGCCCAGATCTTTCCTTTGCTATATAAAAAATCGTCTGTTAGCCATAAAACTACGAAAAGTAACTGAATAAACCAAATTAGTTAGTGGGCAAGGATACTAAACAGTTCATATCTATAAAATATTGCTTATATTCATTAAAAATCGTCTGTTCTTAGCCATAAAACTACGAAAAGTAACTGAATAAACCAAATCAGTTAGTGGGCAAGGATACTAAACAGTTCATATCTATAAATAATTGCTTATATTCATTAAAAATCGTCTAATGGTACACAAATAACAATGAAAATTACGTTCTGGGCCTCAAGGGGTTAATGTGAGAGTTGTTGTATTCTGTTGTGTTGACATGTTGGTCTAAAAGTATTTGTTGTTTTCCGGGACGATGTGACGGGCCGCTCGGGGACGCATTGAATGTTGATGAGACACTGAGGCCCAGGGAAATTATTTGTTTATATTCTTACAACTCTTACAATTGCAAGTCTCAAGGGAACTTAATGGCAACTATTGTTACATTGATATATACAGTGCTTGGATGTGAAACGCGATAATTCGATACAGCACTTAAAAATAGATTACATAAACTTCTACTACACACACAGACACAGACACAGACACACACACACACACACACACACACACACACACACCACACACACACACACACACACACACACACGCACCTTCGTCACCATCTATTACACTTCATTCCAAAGACAGTAAATAGTTTTTTCTAAGCAGTAAATAACTTTTTTTCAGACTTTGCTTCATTCATTCTTCTTTCATTTCTATACTCTTTTTTCTATCTCCTCCTCCTCCTCCTCCTCCTCCTCCTCCTCCTCCTCCTCCTCCTCCTCCTCCTCCTCCTTCCTCCTCCTCCTCCTCCTCCTCCTCCTTCTCCTCCTGCTCCTCCTCCTCCTCCTCCTCCTCCTCTCTTCACATTCTTCCTTCCTTCTTACTTCTTTCATTTCTACCCTTTTTTCAATCTTCTCTTCCTCCTCTTCTCTTCGCATTCTCCTTCCTTCTTCCTCCTCCTCCTCCTCCTCCTCCTCCTCCTCCTCCTCCTCCTCCTCCTCCTCCTCCTCCTTTCTCCTCCTCCTCCTCTCCTCTTCATCATGCCCAAACTAATTTTTCTCGGTATTAAGAATCGGCCGAGAGTCTTGAGGGGGAAAAAGCGCCGGCGGGTTTGTGTGCCGGGTTTTTAATTTCCATGTCACTCCCTTGAGGCTGCCTGAATGACACTGCCGCGTCTCACTTCTCCACTCCAGCCACTCATTCCACTCCGCTCCACTTCGCTCCACTCAGTCCACCGCGAAACTCATCACCATTGCGGCTGTGTGTGTGTGTGTGTGTGTGTGTGTTGTGTGTGTGTGTGTGTGTGTGTGTGTGTATTCATCTAGTTGTATTCATCTAGTAGTATTTTACAGGGCCTGATGGGGCTGATAGGACTCATATGGGCCCGTCTTCATAGCTACTTGTGTGTGTGTGTGTGTGTGTGTGTGTGTGTGTGTGTGTGTGTGTGTGTGTGTGTGTGTGTGTGTGTGTGTGTGTGTGTGTGTGTGTGTGTGTGTGTGTGTGTGTGTGTGTGTGTGTATCTGTGTGTGTGTGTGTGTGTGTGTGTGTGTGTGTGTATCTGTGTGTGTGTGTGTGTGTGTGTGTGTGTGTGTGTGTGTGTGTGTGTGTGTGTGTGTGTGTGTGTGTGTGTGTGTGTGTGTGTGTGTGTGTGTGTGTGTGTGTGTGTGTGTGTGTGTGTTTCTCGTTCTGTTTGCTATTTATATTCAGTGATATTACTTTATTAAATTTTTTAGCACTTTTTTAAGGTTGGTTGTTTTGATGTGCGTGCATTTATTGGACCATAAATGTGTTATTGTACAATAATGATATTTGCGATATGCTTTATGCCTCGTTATGCTTATATTTGTGCTACATTTGTGGTTACTGAATATCTATATTTATCTATCTATCCAGTATCTATCTATATATTTAGTATCTATATCTATCTGTCTAGTATTTATCCATCTATCTATCTATCTGTATCAATCTACCTATGTAGTATCTATCTATGTAGTATCTATCTATGTAGTATCTATCTATCTATCTAGTATCTATATATATATCTGTCTAGTATCTATCCATCTATCTATAGTATCTATCCATCTATCTATCTATCTAGTATATATCTGTAGTATCTATCCATCTATCTATAGTATCTATCCATCTATCTATCTATCTAGTATCTATCTGTCTAGTATCTATCCATCTATCTATAGTATCTATCCATCTATCTATCTATCTAGTATCTATCTGTCTAGTATCTATCCATCTATCTATAGCATCTATCCATCTATCTATATATATATCTAGTATCTATCTAGTACTATCTATCGGTGTGGTACTGATGGCCATTGAGCGGACTCTCACAACCCGACAGTCTGTTTGATGCTTTGGTCTTTCTAGCTGGCGAAGTCTTCCTCCACTTTCCCTTTTATGAACGTGATAAAACCAGCCACACACAGCGACCAACTCACGTCAGGCCGCGGGAATTAATGTCTCCCGGGATACGATCACGGAATAAGTGACGCGAGGAATTCTCAAGCTACGTTCTTGATTATATATTTTATTGGTTTAATTTCCAGATAGTAACTCAGTTTGTAATTTTGTCGTGTGTGTGTGTGTGTGTGTATGTGTGTGTGTGTGTGTGTGTGTGTGTGTGTGTGTGTGTGTATGTGTGTGACCATTTCACCTCCCTCTTTCTCCTCTTCTCTTTCCTCCTCGTCCTCCTTTTTTTCTTCTTCCTCCTCCTCCTCCTCATTCTCCTTCCTCCTCCTCCTCCTCCTCCTCCTCCTTCTCCTCCTCCTCCTCCTTCTCCTCCTCTTCCGTCCTCTCCCCTCCTCCTCTTCCTCCTCCTCCCCTCCTTCTCCTCCTCTCCTCCTCCTCCTCTCCTCTTCTCTCCTCCTCCTCCTCCTCCTCCTCCTACCTCCTCCTCTCCTCCTCCTTCTTCCTCTCCTTCTCATTCTCCTTCATCCTCCTCCTCCTCCTCCTCTTCCTCTTCCTCTTCCTCCTCCTCCTCCTCATTCTCCTTCCTCCTCCTCCTCCTCATTCTCCTCCTCCTCTTCTCCTTCTATTCTCCTTCCTCCTCCTTCTCTTCTCCTTTTCTTATCCTTCCTCCTCCTCCTCCTCCTCGATGAAGTCAATAGCACCGAAAAGTGACAATAGGAGTGTCAACCTTCCATGCTTTCACTCCAAGCTAGGAGTAAAAAGAAGAAAAGAATAGAAGAGGTCCAAGAGAGAGAGAGAGAAGAGAGAGAGAAGGGGAGAGAGAGAGAGAGAGAGAGAGAGAGAGAGAGAGAGAGAGAGAAACTAACTCAATCCCGGATCCTTACCGTCATTGAACCCAGGAAGTCAGAGGAAGTACGAAAAATACTTAGGAGAAAAGAAAGACATGAGAGAGAGAGAGAAAGAAAATAACAAGAGAGAGAGAAAAAATAACGAGAGAGAGAGAGAGAAAATAACAAGAGAGAGAAAGAAAATAACAAAAGAGAGAGAGAAAGAAATAACGAGAGAGAGACAGAAAGAAAATAACAAGAGAGAGAGAGAGAGGGAAAGAAAATAACGAGAGAGAGAGAGAAAGAAAATAACAAGAGAAAGAGAGAGAGAGAAAAAAACAAGAGAGAGAGAGAAAGAAAGAAAATAACAAGAGAGAGAGAGAAAGAAAATAACAAGAGAGAGAGAGAAGAAAAGAAAATAACAAAAAGAGAGCAAGAAAGAAAATACAAGAAGAGGGGAAAGAAAATCCGAGAGAGAGGGGAAAAGAGAGAGAGAGAGAGAGAGAGAGAGAGAGAGAGAAAAGAGAGAAAAGAGAGAGAGAGAGAGAGAGAAGAGAGAGAGAAAGAAAATAACAGAGAGAGAGAGAAAAAAAAACAAGAGAAGAAGAAAGAAAGAAAATAACAAGAGAGAGAGAGAGAAAGAAAATAACAAGAGAGAGAGAGAAAAAAAATAACAAGAAGAGAGAAAGAAAGAAAATAACAAGAGAGAGAGAAAATAACAAGAGAGAGAGAAAGAAAAAAAATAACAAGAGAGAGAGAGAAAGAAAGAAAATAACAAGAGAGAGAGAGAAAGAAAGAAAATAACAAGAGAGAGAGAGAAAGAAAGAAAATAACAAGAGAGAGAGAGAAAGAAAGAAATAACAAGAAGAGAGAGAAAGAAAGAAAAATAACAAAGAGAGAGAAAAAAGAAAGAAAATAACGAGAGAGAGAGAAAAGAAAGAAAATAACAAAGAGAGAGAGAAAGAAAAAAATAACAGAGAGAGAGAGAAAGAAAATAACGAGAAGAGAAAAAGAAAATAACAAGAGAGAGAGAGAGAGAGAGAGAAAATAACAAGAGAGAGAGAGAAAGAAGGAAAATAACAAGAGAGAGAGAGAGAGAAAGAAAATAACAAGAGAGAGAGAGAAAGAAAGAAAATAACGAGAGAGAGAGAGAGAAAGAAAATAACGAGAGAGATAAAAGGGAGAGAGGAAGAGAAGAAGAAGAGAAGAGAGGAGAGAGAGAAGAGAGAGAGAGAGAGAGAGAGAGAAAACAGTCGGCATCAGAATAGCGTCGTCCTTCTTTACTTTCGAAAAGAAATTCGGAAAAGCGACCCAAACCCAAGGGACTCTAAAAGAAAACGTGAAGTGACGCCTTGCCTCTGTGCCCTTCCCCTCACTTCCCCTCACTTCCCCAAGTCCCCTCACTTCCCCTCACGCCCCCAAGTCCCCTCACTCCCCTTTATTTTCCCTTACCATGCCCCCTCATTTCCCCTAACTTACCCCCTCTTTTCCCTTCATTTCCCCCTCACTTCCCATTTTCCCCCCTCGCTTCCCCTTCACTTTCCCCTCACTTGCCCTCACTTCCATCACTTCCCCATTTTCCCCCTTGCTTCCCCTTCACTTCCCTTCACTTCCCCCCCAAGCCCCCTCATTTCCCTTCACTTCCCTAAAAGCCCCTTCATTTTCCCTCACTTTCCCCAAGCCCCCTCACTTCCCCCACCCCCTCAATTCCCCTTCACTTCCCCTACCATGCCCCCTCACTTCCCCTACCATGCCCCCTCACTTCCTCTCACTTGCCCCCTCACTTCCCCCAAGCTCCTCACTGCCCCTCACTTCCCTTCAAGCCCCTTCACTTCCCTCCCTTCCCTACCGCTCCCTCACGTCCTCTCATTCCCGCTACGCCCCCTCGCTTCCCTTCACTTCCCCTCACTCCCCTCATTTCCCCCTCACTTCCCCTCACCCCCTCACCCCCTCCGAGGCCCCGAGTTTGTGTTTGCGTGAAGGTGACGATGTGAGGCCAACTTTGTCTGACTGAATGAGGGTGAAGAAGAAAGCTAGAAAAGTGAGTAGGAGGAGGAGGAGGGAGGAGGAGGAGGAGGCGGAGGCGGAGGCGGAGGAGGAGGAGGAGGAGGAGAAGCAGGAAGAGAAGAGGAAGAGGAGGAGGAGGAGGAGGAGGAGGAGGAGGAGGAGGAGGAGGAGGAGGAGGAGGGAGCAGGAGGAGGAGGAGGAGGAGGAGGAGGAGGAGGAGGAGCCCTTTGTAGGTTCAATGAAAGCTCTTAACCCCGTGCAGTAAGTTAGGAAAGGAGTCGGTCAGAGCTTCAATGCACCAGAGTGTCCTCCTCCTCCTCCTCCTCCTCCCCCCTCCTCCCCTCCTCCTCCTTCCTCCTCCTCCTCCTCCTCCTCCCCCTCCTCCCCTCCTCCTCCCCCCCTCCTCCTCCTCCTCCCTCTTTCCTTTTTNGCAGAGGGGGGTAAGAGTTAGACCTGAGAGTACCCCCTTGAGGAGGTAGGCAGTGAGAAGAGAAGAAGAGAGGATTTAGAGAGGAGGGGTGAGGAGCGGAGAAGGAGGAGAGAGAGAGTTGAAAAGAGGAAGAGAAAGATGAGAGAGAGAGAGAAGGAGAAGAGAGAGAGAGAGAGATAAAAAGAGAGAGGAGAGAAAGAGGGTAGACAGTTAGAGAGAGAGAGAGATTGAAGGTAGAGAGGAGAAAGATTAGACAGTTAGAGAGAGAGAGAGCTTAGACAGGTAGGGGAAGGAGAAGAGAAGAGAGAGAGAGAGAGAGGAGAAGAGAGAGAGAGAGAGAGAGAGAGAGAGAAGAGAGAGAGAGGAGAGAGAGAGGAGAGAGAGGAGAGGAGAGAGAGAGAGAGAGACAGGAGAGAGAAAAAAGTTAGAAGTAAAAGTAGAGAGGAAAAAAAGGGTTGGACAGGTTATTTTAAAGAGAGATTAGATAGCCTTTGTGAATAACTTTTTATTGATATTTTCTATTTATATAATTAAGATATATATGACTAATATCTCTCTCTCTCTCCTCTCTCTCTCTCTCTCCCCTCTCTCTCTCTCTCTTCCCCTCCTCCCTCTCTCCCCTCTCTCTCTCTCTCTCTCTCCTCCTCCCCCCCCCCCCCAGGGACAAGCAAACCAGTTCTACCCGTGAGGGAGCGGCGCAGTGTGGTGGGGAGGAAGGGGGGGGGGGGGGGGGGGGGTGGTGGGGGAGGACACAGACAGGGAGGATGGCCTGGGCAGACTCCCCCCCCACCTCTCCTCGGTGACCCCCCTCCTCCTTTTTCAACACCAACTTCATAACCCGTAATTATAGGTAGGCGTTTTTAGATGCAGGGCTCTTCAAAGTACAGGACAACCTCTCGTATCCGGACACTCATTATTCGGACTTTGACATTATTCGGACGGCCCTTTTTTTTTTTTTTTTTTTTTTTTTTTTAGGGGTCAAAATTCCCTAGCAATATAATACACCAGATTTTTTTTTTTTTTTTTTTTTTTTTAGGGGTCAAAATTCCTAGCTAATATAATACACCTAGATTTTTTTTTTTTTTTTTTAAAGGGGTCCAAAATTTCCTAGCTCTATATACACCTAGATTTTTTTTTTTTTTTTTTTTTTTAGGGGTCAAAATGTCCTAGCTCTATTACACCTAGTTTTTTTTTTTTTTTTTTTTTTTTTAGGGTCAAAATTTCCTAGCTCTATAACACCTAGATTTTTTTTTTTTTTTTTTTTGGGGATCAAAATTTCCTAGGTATTTATTTATACTACACCTAGATTTTTTTTTTTTTTTTTTTTTTTTTTTTTTTAGGGGTAAAAATTTTCAATTGATTCAGAAATCAACACCATTTGGGTCTGTGATGTCGGGAAGTGCTCCAATTCGGGTATGTGATATTTTCCGGGTTAAAGCCTATGATAGAAAGCGAGATTGATGGGGCGACCTCTAAATTAAGTTTTATCGCCATGAAATTTCATAGGCCTATGGGTAATGGACAAAAGCTAACCTTGTGGAGGAATAAAAGTAGAAAAATATTTTTGGTGGATCACCCTAATGTATACCGTATATATATGCACATTTATATGCGTATGTATGTATGTATGTATGTATGTATGTATGTGTGTATGTATGTGTAAAAAGATGACAAAGGAGAGATAATTGATTGATTTAATGCCTAAAAATTTGAATGTGCCAACCCTCAGAGGTCATATGGCACTATGGCAAAGCATATACAGGGTCAGGGTTAAGGAATAATAGTGAAACGGTGAGGGAAGGGATGGGAATGTTACAGTAGGATGGTTAGATCAGATGTAGGATGTGGATGTGTTGGAGGAAGGAGGTTACATTGTCCAGGGAGAACTACTACTACTACTACTACTACTACTACTACTACTACTACTATTACTACTACTACTACTACTACTACTACTACTACTACTACTACTACTACTACTACTACTACTACTACTACTACTACTATTACTACTACTACTACTACTACTACTACTACTACTACTACTACTACTACTACTACTGCTACTACTACTAACTACTACTACTACTACTACTACTACTACTACTATTACTACTACTACTACTATTACTACTACTACTACTACTACTACCACTACCACTACTACTACTACTACTAATACTACTACTACTACTACCACTACCACTACTACTACTACTACTACTACTACTACTACTACTACTACTACTACTACTACTACTACAGGGGGATTCCGGGAGAATGTCCGCAAGACAGGGAGGTCGGGAAAGGGAGGACATATGAGGGAGGGAACTGGAACGGGCAGGAGTGAGGTGGGGCCAGGATATTAGGACATGTTGGGCAGTGAGAGGCACTTGACAGGAGAGAGAAAGCAGCAACAGGTGTAACATAGCTAGGGTCGGGAAGGTAATACATACAATTAAACTGGCTCGCCGTGAAAAAAGTTTGAAGACCACTGCTATAGTACCCACACACACCTATCGGTATTCTAGT
>JACEEZ010026472.1:72500-90000 GCA_016584305.1 Chionoecetes opilio
AGACATGCACAGTAGTGTATATGATGTACCTGTCTTCAGTGGCACATACAAGGCTGTAGTGAGGCTAACACTCCTTATAGATGCATGGCGCCTGGCGGTAGTAGTAGTGGTGTTAGTAGTAGTGGTAGTAGTGGTGGTAGTAGTAGTGGTAGTAGTGGTGGTAGTAATAGTATTGGTGGTAACAGTAGTAGTAGTAGTAGTAGTAGTAGTAGTAGTGGTAGTGGTGGTGGTGGTGGTGGTAGTGGTAGTGGTAGTGGTAGTGGTAGTGGTGGTAGTGGTAGTGGTAGTGGTAGTGGTAGTAGTAGTAGTAGTAGTAGTAGTAGTAGTGGTAGTGGTAGTGGTAGTGGTAGTAGTGGTAGTAGTAGTAGTAGTAGTAGTGGCTTAGTGCACTGGCGACTATAGTGTTGACGGTAGAAATAGGAAACAAACTTATTCATTCTCTCTCTCTCTCTCTCTCTCTCTCTCTCTCTCTCTCTCTCTCTCTCTCTCTCTCTCTCTCTCTCTCTCTCTCTCTCTCTCTCTCTCTCTCTCTCTCTCTCTCTCTCTCTCTCTCTCTCTCTCCCAGGGTATATCAGGGGCCCAGAAGAACCCCCCGGACCCCCCAAGGAGCCAGCCGGAGGGGGCCACTACCCTGGGTAAGATGTCCTCCCTCATCCCCCCGCCCCCCCTCACCGTGGAGGCGGGGCCGGGCAAGGCGGGCGAGGGGAGTGACGAGGATTGGGACTAGTAGAAGATAGGCCTAGAAGTAGTAGATAGGCTTTTTTCAGCTTTTTGGACCATTTCTTCTTCCAGCCTTTTTTTTTTCTCTTTTTTTTTGGAAGAGGGTTTTTTTTTTTTCTGGACCATTTTTTCTTTGTTTTTTTTTTCTATTATTTTTTGGTCCATTTTTTCAATTTTTTTTTTGGGGGGGGTAAATTGGATTTTTTTTTTTTTTTTGGGTGTGAGGGGGTAGGCCTATTGTTTTATATTTAGAGTACCTTTATTTTTGTTCTTATTATTATTTTTCTTAGTTTTTTTTCTAAGGTTTCTTCTTCCTATTATTAAAAAAAAAAAAAATTGGTACCATATTTTTCTTGCTATTGTATTTTTGGGACCTTTTTTTTATTTCTATTGTATTTTGGGGACCTTTTTTTTATTTATTGTATTTTTGGGACCTTTTTTATTTCTATTGTATTTTTGGGACCTTTTTTTGCTTGTTATTGTATTTTTGGGACCTTTTTTTTATTTCTATTGTATTTTTGGGACCTATTTTTATTTCTATTGTATTTTTGGGACCTTTTTTTTTCTATTGTATTTTTGGGACTTTTTTTTATTTCTATTGTATTTTTGGGACCTTTTTTATTTATTGTATTTTTGGGACCTTTTTTTATTTCTATTGTATTTTTGGGACCTTTTTTTTATTTCTATTGTATTTTTGGGACCTTTTTTTTTTTTTTTTTTGTATTTTGGGGACCTTTTTTTTATTTCTATTGTATTTTTGGGACCTTTTTTTTATTTCTATTGTATTTTGGGGACCTTTTTTTGCTTGTTATTGTATTTTTGGGACCTTTTTTTTCTATTGTATTTTTGGGACCTTTTTTTTATTTCTTGTACTTTTGGGACCTTTTTTTTATTTCTATTGTATTTTTGGGACCTTTTTTTTATTTCTATTGTATTTTTGGGACCTTTTTTTTATTTCTATTGTATTTTGGGGACCTTTTTTTTCTATTGTATTTTTGGGACCTTTTTTTTATTTTTTGTACTTTTGGGACCTTTTTTTATTTATTGTATTTTGGGGACCTTTTTTTTATTTCTATTTTTTTTCTACCTAGCATCTTTTTTCTTATGTTTTTAGTACCCCTCTGTACTATCTGTTATGTTTTCTCGCATCCTTGCATTACTCGGACCACTCCTTGTCCCAATTAGTCCCAATATGAGAGGGTTTACTATATTCTACTTTTTAGGTACAACAATCGTTAAAAAATTACCTAGGACTTATATTTTAGTGACAATTCTCGATTTATTTATATATCTTACTGTTTCATATAAGTTAAAGTTTTTTTTTCGTGATTAGTTTATTATTTGTTATGTTTTGATATATAT
Source organism: Chionoecetes opilio (assembly GCA_016584305.1). Taxonomy (NCBI): domain Eukaryota; kingdom Metazoa; phylum Arthropoda; class Malacostraca; order Decapoda; family Majidae; genus Chionoecetes; species Chionoecetes opilio. The sequence continues at coordinate 74,583 of JACEEZ010026472.1, forward strand.
TTTTAACCCCTTGAGGCCCAGAACGTAATTGCCATTGTAATTTGGGTGCCATTAGACGATTTGTAGTGACTATAAGCAATGTTTTGAGGCCCAGAACGTAATTGCCATTGTAATTTGGGTGCCATTAGACGATTTTTAGTGACTATAAGCAATGTTTTGAGGCCCAGAACGTAATTGCCATTGTAATTTGGGTACCATTAGACGATTTCTAGTGACTATAAGCAATGTTTTGAGACCCAGAACGTAATTGCCATTGTAATTTGGGTACCATTAGACGATTTGTAGTGACTATAAGCAATGTTTTGAGGCCCAGAACGTAATTGCCATTGTAATTTGGGTACCACTAGATGATTTTTAGTGACTATAAGCAATGTTTTGAGGCCCAGAACGTAATTGCCATTGTAATTTGGGTACCATTAGACGATTTGTAGTGACTATAAGCAATTTTTTGAGGCCCAGAACGTAATTGCCATTGTAATTTGGGTACCATTAGACGATTTGTAGTGACTATAAGCAATGTTTTGAGGCCCAGAACGTAATTGCCATTGTAATTTGGGTACCATTAGACGATTTTTAGTGACTATAAGCAATGTTTTGAGGCCCAGAACGTAATTGCCATTGTAATTTGGGTACCATTAGACGATTTTTAGTGACTATAAGCAATGTTTTGAGACCCAGAACGTAATTTCCATTGTAATTTGGGTGCCATTAGACGATTTTTAGTGACTATAAGCAATGTTTTGAGGCCCAGAACGTAATTGCCATTGTAATTTGGGTGCCATTAGACGATTTGTAGTGACTATAAGCAATGTTTTGAGGCCCAGAACGTAATTGCCATTGTAATTTGGGTGCCATTAGACGATTTTTAGTGACTATAAACAATGTTTTGAGGCCCAGAACGTAATTGCCATTGTAATTTGGGTACCACTAGATGATTTTTAGTGACTATAAGCAATGTTTTGAGACCCAGAACGTAATTTCCATTGTAATTTGGGTACCACTAGACGATTTTTAGTGACTATAAGCAATGTTTTGAGACCCAGAACGTAATTGCCATTGTAATTTGGGTACCATTAGACAATTTTTAGTGACTATAAGCAATGTTTTATAGCTATGACCTGTTTAGTATCCTTGTCCACTAACTCATGTGGTATATTCAGTGACTTTTCGTTTTTCTATGGCTCACAACAGACCATTATATATAGCAAAGGAAAGATCTGGGCGTGAACTACTACTACTACTACTACTACTACTACTACTACTACTACTACTACTACAGACAATTATATATAGCCAAGGAAAGATCTGGGCGTGAAGGGATTAAGAATATCTCGATTCATTTAGTCGTATTTATTGTTTGTATGTGTGTGTGTTGGTTTCGCGATTGATTGATGATTCTAATGTTGACATATATTTTAGGATTTCTAGAGTTGTTTATAATTTGTAATGTTTTGCAATATAGATTTAAGTGGCATTTATCGATTCACTAATTATTTTGCTTAATGTAATATATTTTTTGGGGGCGTTTCTCGTTTAATTTATGGTTCTTAATGTCATAAAAATATTTCAAGAGGTCATAAAAATATTTCAAGAGGTCTTAAGTATTTCCGTCTGTCTCCCACACGAGGTAATTCTTTATAAATATTAATGTGTGATAATGATACATACACACCTACCGTAGATAACACTATAGTCGCCAGTCACTCGCCACTGCACTAATGTCGGCCTTAACAATATATTACCAATTATAGCATCACTACAGCCTTGTATGTGCCACTGAAGAGACATGCACAGTAGTTTATATTATGTACATCACACTACATGTCTTCAGTCTCACATACAAGGCTGTAGGGATGCTAAAATCCGTAATATATTGTGCCTGGCGACATTAGTGCAGTGGCGAGTGACTGGCGACTATAGTGTTATCTACGGTAGACTATATATACAATCCCTTATATATATGTAGGATAAAAGGGAGGTGGCCGTGTTGCATAAAATAGGTAACGCCGTGAAATAAGTCATGCCTTACCCCACACCCTGCCGTTCCTTACTTATTTACCACGAAATACTCCTTTATAAGTGACTAGCCGCTTAAAACCTTCCCCTGCTCGACCCGGCTCCAAAACTGTGCCATATGATGGGATTGTGCCACGGGGGGCGGCACCTATCGCGGACACAGACACACACACACTTTCGCTTATATTATTATAGATTAACCAGGACGTGTGTGGTACTGTGGTTGCTGGAGGTCACTTATAAGGAGTATTTTGTGATAAATAAGTTAAGAACGGCGTGTGACTTAAGGCGCGACTTATTTCGTGGCGTTACCTATTTTACGCAACAGATAATATAGATAACGGAGATAACACTACAGCCGCTTATTATTGTATTTATTTATTACGCTATCTAACGTCTTCTATACAGATTAGATAAGATATAAATATTAATTAGTGCTACAAATAATAGTCAGGAAATATTACACTACCTAAGGAATAACAGACGAGGAAACAATAATAATAACTACTACGGTAAATGTCCCTTGATGTGGATGACAAATATAAATCGAAATACATATAGCTTTTCGAGGCTGAATACGTGTTTCCGATCATGCTTATACCACACAGATTAAAGAAAAAGTATTGTTAATGGTCCTAGTTAAACGAGATACTGTTTTAGAGATTGCATTAAGGAGAAAATAGGGTATATGTAAGTGAATATCAGCAGGCAATGTATTAGGTAATGGTGGCGGTGGGAAGGGAAAAGTAAAAAATAAATCTAAATATATATACGTTTTCGATACTTAATACGTGTTTCCGATCATGTTTATACCACAGGGACCAAAGAAGAGGTATTGGTTATTTGTTACGTATAAAGAAATACTGGTTTTATGTCTGTATGAAGGAGAACATAGGAGATATATAAGTGAACATCAGCAGGTTATGTCTATAGAGTGGCGGTGGCAGGGCTGTGAACTTTTGTTGCCCGCATTGTCGTACCGAACCACCAGAATTATCGTATTTTCAGTTAGATTATCGTACAACCTTAGGTAAAATAATATATTCAGTAAATGACTGTAGACTTCGTTGAATTCAGCGTGCTACATGTACAAATATTTCCACTTCCCACCAAAATAAATAAAATATGAAATCTTGACGCATGACACGGGTACTCCGTGGTGTAGTGGTTAGCACGCTCGGCTCACAACCGAGAAGTCCCGGGTTCGATCCTCGGGCGGAGGGAAGACAGATGGGTGGTCTTTCTTAAAACCCGAGCCCCTGTCCACCCAGCAGTGAATGGGTACCGGGTGTTAGCCGGGGGTTTGTGACCCGCCTCCCGGGGTGGTGGCTTCCCCCAACACTAACCTGCAGCGGTAGATCATTATGGCTCTGAGGAATTGTATATCCTCTACCGTAGATAACAGTAATTATACATACATTTCTACATCCATGATTTCAGGAAAGTTTGAAGGGGCTATCTGGAGAGTGTGTTTGGTGGACCGAAGGCCCACTAAACACACTCTCCAGAAAGCAGTGTTTGGTGGACCGAAGGCCCACTAAACACACTCTCCAGAAAGCTGTGTTTGGTGGACCGAAGGCCCACCAAACACACTCTCCAGAAAGCAGTGTTTGGTGGACCGAAGGCCCACTAAACACACTCTCCAGAAAGCAGTGTTTGGTGGACCGAAGGCCCACTAAACACACTCTCCAGAAAGCTGTGTTTGGTGGACCGAAGGCCCACCAAACACACTCTCCAGAAAGCAGTGTTTGGTGGACCGAAGGCCCACTAAACACACTCTCCAGAAAGCTGTGTTTGGTGGACCGAAGGCCCACTAAACACACTCTCCAGAAAGCTGTGTTTGGTGGACCGAAGGCCCACTAAAACACACTCTCCAGAAAGCAGTGTTTGGTGGACCGAAGGCCCACTAAACACACTCTCCAGAAAGCTGTGTTTGGTGGACCGAAGGCCCACTATAACACACTCTCCAGAAAGCTGTGTTTGGTGGACCGAAGGCCCACTAAACACACTCTCCAGAAAGCAGTGTTTGGTGGACCGAAGGCCCACTAAACACACTCTCCAGAAAGCTGTGTTTGGTGGACCGAAGGCCCACTAAACACACACTCCAGAAAGCTGTGTTTGGTGGACCGAAGGCCCACTAAACACACTCTCCAGAAAGCTGTGTTTGGTGGACCGAAGGCCCACTAAACACACTCTCCAGAAAGCTGTGTTTGGTGGACCGAAGGCCCACTAAACACACTCTCCAGAAAGCTGTGTTTGGTGGACCGAAGGCCCACCAAACACACTCTCCAGAAAGCAGTGTTTGGTGGACCGAAGGCCCACCAAACACACTCTCCAGAAAGCTGTGTTTGGTGGACCGAAGGCCCACCAAACACACTCTCCAGAAAGCAGTGTTTGGTGGACCGAAGGCCCACCAAACACACTCTCCAGAAAGCAGTGTTTGGTGGACCGAAGGCCCACCAAACACACACTCCAGAAAGCTGTGTTTGGTGGACCGAAGGCCCACCAAACACACTCTCCAGAAAGCAGTGTTTGGTGGACCGAAGGCCCACTAAAACACACTCTCCAGAAAGCTGTGTTTGGTGGACCGAAGGCCCACTAAACACACTTTCCAGAAAGCTGTGTTTGGTGGCCGAAGGCCCACTAAACACACTCTCCAGAAAGCTGTGTTTGGTGGACCGAAGGCCCACTAAACACACTCTCCAGAAAGCTGTGTTTGGTGGACCGAAGGCCCACCAAACACACTCTCCAGAAAGCTGTGTTTGGTGGACCGAAGGCCCACTAAACACACTCTCCAGAAAGCAGTGTTTGGTGGACCGAAGGCCCACTAAACACACTCTCCAGAAAGCAGTGTTTGGTGGACCGAAGGCCCACTAAACACACTCTCCAGAAAGCAGTGTTTGGTGGACCGAAGGCCCACCAAACACACTCTCCAGAAAGCTGTGTTGGTGGACCGAAGGCCCACTAAACACACTCTCCAGAAAGCAGTGTTTGGTGGACCGAAGGCCCACTAAACACACTCTCCAGAAAGCAGTGTTTGGTGGACCGAAGGCCCACTAAACACACTCTCCAGAAAGCAGTGTTTGGTGGACCGAAGGCCCACCAAACACACTCTCCAGAAAGCTGTGTTTGGTGGACCGAAGGCCCACGAAACACACTCTCCAGAAAGCAGTGTTTGGTGGACCGAAGGCCCACCAAACACACTCTCCAGAAAGCTGTGTTTGGTGGACCGAAGGCCCACCAAACACACTCTCCAGAAAGCTGTGTTTGGTGGACCGAAGGCCCACTAAACACACTCTCCAGAAAGCTGTGTTTGGTGGACCGAAGGCCCACCAAACACACTCTCCAGAAAGCTGTGTTTGGTGGACCGAAGGCCCACCAAACACACTCTCCAGAAAGCAGTGTTTGGTGGACCGAAGGCCCACTAAACACACTCTCCAGAAAGCTGTGTTTGGTGGACCGAAGGCCCACCAAACACACTCTCCAGAAAGCTGTGTTTGGTGGACCGAAGGCCCACCAAACACACTCTCCAGAAAGCAGTGTTTGGTGGACCGAAGGCCCACCAAACACACTCCCCAGAAAGCAGTGTTTGGTGGACTGAAGGCCCACTAAACACACTCTCCAGAAAGCTGTGTTTGGTGGACCGAAGGCCCACCAAACACACTCTCCAGAAAGCTGTGTTTGGTGGACCGAAGGCCCACCAAACACACTCTCCAGAAAGCAGTGTTTGGTGGACCGAAGGCCCACTAAACACACTCTCCAGAAAGCTGTGTTTGGTGGACCGAAGGCCCACCAAACACACTCTCCAGAAAGCTGTGTTTGGTGGACCGAAGGCCCACCAAACACACTCTCCAGAAAGCAGTGTTTGGTGGACCGAAGGCCCACTAAACACACTCTCCAGAAAGCTGTGTTTGGTGGACCGAAGGCCCACCAAACACACTCTCCAGAAAGCTGTGTTTGGTGGACCGAAGGCCCACTAAACACACTCTCCAGAAAGCTGTGTTTGGTGGACCGAAGGCCCACCATTAGCCCTCCGCAGGAGCTAGCCAAAAAGTCCGCCCGGAGGGCGGCTTTGCGGCTAGTCAAAAATATTTGTTTAACTCTCTCTCTCTCTCTCGCCAAAGTTAACATCGACCGATTTTTTTGTGTGCAATGATAGTTTTTGTATGATTTAATAATGGAATTTCATTTGTCAGTCATCGTATTTTCGTGTACGATTCTCAACTATGCATCGTCCATGGTAGGGCTAGTGTAGTTATCGCATGAGCAGGGTAGTTATCGCAGCAGCAGGGTAGTTATCGCAGCAGCAGGGTAGTTATCGCAGCAGCAGGGTAGTTATCGCAGCAGCAGGGTAGTTATCGTAGCAGCAGGGTAGTTATCGCAGCAGCCGGGTAGTTATCGTAGCAGCAGGCTAGTTATCGTAGCAGCCGGGTAGTTATCGTAGCAGCCGGGTAGTTATCGTAGCAGCAGGGTAGTTATCGCAGCAGCAGGGTAGTTATCGTAGCAGCAGGGTAGTTATCGTAGCAGCCGGGTAGTTATCGTAGCAGCAGGGTAGTATCGTAGCAGCCGGGTAGTTATCGTAGCAGCCGGTAGTTATCGTAGCAGCCGGGTAGTTATCGCAGCAGCCGGGTAGTTATCGTAGCAGCAGGTTAGCTATCGTAGCAGCAGGGTAGTTATCGCAGCAGCCGGGTAGTTATCGTAGCAGCAGGCTAGTTATCGTAGCAGCAGGGTAGTTATCGTAGCAGCAGGGTAGTTATCGCAGCAGCAGGGTAGTTATCGTAGCAGCAGGGTAGTTATCGTAGCAGCAGGGTAGCTATCGTAGCAGCAGGGTAGTTATCGTAGCAGCAGGGTAGTATCGTAGCAGCCGGGTAGTTATCGTAGCAGCCGGTAGTTATCGTAGCAGCCGGGTAGTTATCGCAGCAGCCGGGTAGTTATCGTAGCAGCAGGGTAGTTATCGTAGCAGCAGGGTAGTTATCGCAGCAGCCGGTAGTTATCGTAGCAGCAGGCTAGTTATCGTAGCAGCAGGGTAGTTATCGTAGCAGCAGGGTAGTTATCGCAGCAGCAGGGTAGTTATCGTAGCAGCAGGGTAGTTATCGTACAGTGGTCTGTTTCTTCTTGCTGTCTGGGTCTTTAATTAGTTTTCTTCTCTTATTCTATCATATTAGCTTCTTTCTTCTTATTTTCTCTGGCCATCCGTACATAGAGCTAGTGTAGGTATCGCAGCAGCAGGGTAGTTATCGTAGCAGCAGGGTAGTTATCGTACAATGGTCTGTTTCTTCTTGCTGTCTGGGTCTTTAATCAGTTTTCTTCTCTTATTCTATCATATTAGCTTCTTTCTTCTTATTTTCTCTGGTCATCCGTACATAGGGTAGTGTAGGTATCGCAGCAGCAGGGTAGTTATCGTAGCAGCAGGGTAGTTATCGTACAGTGGTCTGTTTCTTCTTGTTGTCTGGGTCTTTAATCAGTTTCTTCTCTTATTCTATCATATTAGCTTCTTTCTTCTTATTTTCTCTGGTCATCCGTACATAGGGCTAGTGTAGGTATCGCAGCAGCAGGGTAGTTATCGTAGCAGCAGGGTAGTTATCGTAGCAGCAGGGTAGTTATCGTACAGTAGCGGGTGTGCCAGGAGTGCGGTGGTGCCCTCTATCAGCTGCTGTGGACGTGGCGGTGATGGCGGACTTGTAAACATTGCCTCCCTGCTGCCCCTACACACACTATGCGGCCATTTACTGCCCTCCTGCTGGCCTGGCACCTCCTGGGCACTGCCACGGGGGACGAACACACACACACGGTAACTATAACACACAGGAGAGGTCTTCTATAGCGTGCAAGTGGCCATAATGAGCACTGTGACGTGGTCTGGTGTTACGGGTGTGGAGTTGTTTACGTGTGGGTTTTGACATGTTGTTTGTGATTGTGTTTGTGTGTTTGTTGTGTTTGTTGGTGTGTCTGTTTGTTAGTTACTGTTTTATCAGCCGGTATCACCCTGTACCTGGAACTGTCGCCGATGGGTATGCGGTAGTATTGCTGAAAAACTCCGGTGTCATTACAGATACAATGATAGTTACCACAACACGCTAGGTGGTTGTAAGTAGCCTGAACGTTGTGGTCTCATCATAAGGAGTATTTCTAACCCCTAAACAGACGTCGGTAATGAAAAATGGTAAATTTTTAGGATGGCACCAAACTTTCCTACACGATTGGTAGCTATGTGGCAAAAAATATCAAAGTTGTTAAATGCTATTGCAAGAAGTATCAGTGGAAAGGTCTTGAAACAAACTTTCCAATGACACCAAGATGACCCTCCTAGGACCTAAAATAAGAAAGTTACATCAAATAGAAGTTCGCCTTTTGGGCATATTTTTGTCTTATAAAAGCAATAGGATGATTGTGACCGATAAAAATTTGGCATCATGAACACTCAGGTTAGGTTAGGGTTCATTAAAACATAAGGTTAGGTTAGGTTTCATTTTTTTTTTTTTTGGTTTGCGCAAAATAAAACTAGCACCATTAGAACAAGCACCTATTGTAGGCCAAGAAAAAGTAGTTGGTGTCTCTGAAAACGACCGTGAAACTCTCCTCCATAATTACCAAACAAACAAACAGAACGAACGAACAACGAAATGAAAAACAGTGCATTGACATCGATTACAGATAGCCTGATAAAATTGTTGCTACTCGATAAAAACTTATCAAATTCGACATATAGACGGACAAATAACTAATGAAACTTATTTTATTAGTTTCAAGATTAATTTCACTCGCCTTCAGCAAAATTGACGAGCGTTTTGGCGACCTGTCACGAAACACATCTCCATTTTCGCGGAATGTACGTGATTTCAGAAATGTTCCGAGAATTTTCGAGAATTGTTTCTGCAACGAGTTGAGGGTCAATGTGTGTACTACGTCATCAAATCATGTGTAAGCTCGTGCAATCACAGGAAAACACACAAAAAACTGATTTCTTAGGGGGTTCACAACACAACTTTTGCGCTAAATTTTGCCAATTTCGATGAAAAGAAAACGGGGCTGAGCTGAAATGTTGACAAAGTTGTCAAGCGTGAAATCGGAGAATATGCACATACCTAAAATTGAGAGCAAGGTTTTTGTTTACCTTATTGTATTCTAAGAGACATTTTCTCCTTGAGCTTTCCGTCGCAAATCCATAGTTTCGGAGATATAGAACATTTTAGGTGGGGGGAGGAATAGGTCTCCTTGTTGACAAAATGCCTCCCTCTTCCTCTTCTTGTGACCTGCATCGCTTTTGTTTCGGAGGCGCACCCGTGGCTACCTTACCTAACCTTACCTTACCTTACCTAACCTTACCTAACCTTACCTTACCTTACCTTACCTTACCTTACCTTACCTAACCTAACCTTACCTTACCTAACCTTACCTTACCTTACCTAACCTAACCTAACCTAACCTAACCTTACCTAGCCTTACCTAACCTAGCCTGAACCTTACCTAACCTTACCTAACCTTACCTTACCTAACCTTACCTTACCTAACCTAACCTTACCTTACCTAACTTTACCTAACCTAACCTGAACCTTACCTAACCTAACCTTACCTAACCTAACCTAACCTGAACCTTACCTAACCTAACCTAACCTTACCTAACCTTACCTAACCTAACCTGAACCTTACCTAACCTAACCTTACCTAACCTTTAACCTCCTAACTGGGTCCAATAATATTTTTTTTTAATAAAGTACCAAACAAAAGCGATGCAGGTCACAAGAAGAGGAAGAGGGAGGCATTTTGTCAACAAGGAGACCTATTCCCCCCCCACCTAAAATGTTCTATATCTCCGAAACTATTGATTTGCGACGGAAAGCTCAAAGAGAAAATGTCTCTTAGAATACAATAAGGTAAACAAAAACCTTGCTGCCAATTGTGTAGGGGAGTTTGGTGCCGTCGTAAAATAATACCGAAACTGCGTATTTACCAAAACGCCATGCTCACTAGGAAGGCTGCCTGGGTGTTATATGCGGCGACTTCTGTACACACAACACATGGTATAATTCCAGATGAACACAGAATTCACTTTGGTGGACAAACAATTTTTTTCTGGCGAGTTTTGATGTGCTGTGAATTAATCTGCTAACTGTTTCTGTCACAAATTATTATTATTATTATTATTTGTTTTTTTCTATAATAAAAATTTACGGTAACGGTTTATCGATAACTTCCGTTACATTTTTAAAGAATTAACTGATTAACGGTTATCGAAGTTAACTTTTTGATTAACGACGCCCACCACTGGGGTTAGGTTAGGCTAGGTAAAGGTTAGGTTAGGCTAGGTAAAGGTTAGGCTAGGTAAAGGTTAGGTTAGGCTAGGTAAAGGTTAGGTTAGGCTAGGTAAAGGTTAGGCTAGGCTAGGTAAAGGTTAGGTTAGGCTAGGTAAAGGTTAGGTTAGGCTAGGTAAAGGTTAGGTTAGGCTAGGTAAAGGTAAGGTTAGGCTAGGTAAAGGTTAGGTTAGGCTAGGTAAAGGTTAGGCTAGGCTAGGTAAAGGTTAGGTTAGGCTAGGTAAAGGTTTGGTTAGGCTAGGTAAAGGTTAGGTTAGGCTAGGTAAAGGTTAGGTTAGGCTAGGTAAAGGTTAGGTTAGGCTAGGTAAAGGTTTGGTTAGGCTAGGTAAAGGTTAGGTTAGGCTAGGTAAAGGTTAGGTTAGGCTAGGTAAAGGTTAGGTTAGGCTAGGTAAAGGTTAGGTTAGGCTAGGTAAAGGTTAGGTTAGGCTAGGTAAAGGTTTGGTTAGGCTAGGTAAAGGTTAGGTTAGGCTAGGTAAAGGTTAGGTTAGGCTAGGTAAAGGTTTGGTTAGGCTAGGTAAAGGTTAGGTTAGGCTAGGTAAAGGTTTGGTTAGGCTAGGCTAGGTAAAGGTTAGGTTAGGCTAGGTAAAGGTTAGGTTAGGTTAGGTAAAGGTTAGGTTAGGTTCAATTTGTTTGCTTTTTTCATTTTTGCTGCAAAATAAAAAAATAAAAATGAAATATTTGCGACAGAAACGGTGAGCAGATTCATCCAAAACGCATTAAAACTCACCAGATAAAAACAGTTTCGTCCCCCCAAGGAAGTTTGGTGTTCATCTGGAAATGTACCACCACTGCTGCATTGCTTCTACCTCAGAAATCCCTCGTTCCTGAGATATTAATTTCTTCATGTATTATAACAACGCGTCAGTCGCTGGCAGGGCAGGTCAGGTCAGCGCGGCAACCGGCAGCGCCTGCCACCTACTTACACATGTCTAAATTATCGTTGAAAACAAAAAGAGATAGAGTACTGGCCTAGATAGTAGATACAGTAGATAGTAGATACAGTAGATAGTAGATACAGTAGATAGTAGATACAGTAGATAGTAGATACAGTAGATAGTAGATACAGTAGATAGTAGATACAGTAGATAGTAGATACAGTAGATAGTAGATACAGTAGATAGTAGATACAGTAGATAGTAGATACAGTAGATAGTAGATAGTAGATACAGTAGATAGCTGCAGTACAATAGTGTGTGTGACCCGGGTCCTGGGTCTCTAGGGAAATATTGGCATGCATTCTTATATGTATAGGTAGTTAAGTATAGTTAGTAAAGTAAAGTAGTTAATTAGGTGGTTAAGTATAGCTAGCTAGTGAAGTAAAGTAGTTAAGTATAGGTAGTACTGGCCTAGATAGCTGCTGTACAATAGTGTGTGTGACCCGGGTCTCTAGCAAAATGTTGGGATGCATTCCTGTACAGGTATTCATTGTACAGGGAGGTCCCGAAGATACGAGCAGTTAGGTTCCACCTGGCATACTCGTAAAGCGAAATCTGGTATAACAAAACACATAACTAATGGTCAAATATAGGTTTGGTTCCAGGACCCCATCAATTTAAAAAAAAAAAAAAAAAAAAAAAAAGACATGTTTTCAACCTAAAATAAACTATAGCAAACACAACAAACTCTCAAATATAAGGCTCTGTATACCACACCACCACACCATAGCATAATATTAAAAAAAATTAAAAAAATCACTAAACTAACCCCTCCTCCTCCCCCCCCAGTACAAGGACAGAGAGGAGGTGGTGCTATGGATGAACACGGTGGGGCCCTATCACAACAGACAGGAGACCTATTCCTACTTCTCCCTGCCCTTCTGTGTGGGGCCCAAGAGCAAGATCTCCCACTACCATGAGACGCTGGGGAGGCTCTGCAAGGCGTCGAACTCGAGTTTTCTGGCCTGGATATTGATTTCAAAGGTGTGTGTGTGTGTGGGTGGGTGGGGTGTGTGTGTGGTTGGGTGGGTGTCTGTGTGGGTGTGGGTGTGGGTGTGGGTGTGGGTGTGTCTGTCTGTGTGGGTGTGTCTGTCTGTGTGTGTGGGTGTGGTTGGGTGAGTGTGTGTGTGTTGACAGGGACTGAGTTGTGTGTGTGTGTGTGGGTGTGTGTGTGTATGTGTGTGTGTGTGTAGTCCTGTGTCTGTATTTATGTTGTTATATCATGTGTGTGTGTGTGTGTGTACGAAATTTGTCAAGGAGTTCGTATTTTATTTTTATATTTTTATAATGTGTTCATAGAAATTGTATGCTAAAAAATTGTAATAAAACTCTCTCTCTCTCTCTCTCTCTCTCTCTCTCTCTCTCTCTCTCTCTCTCTCTCTCTCTCTCTCTCTCTCTCTCTCTCTCTCTCTCTCTCACTTTTGCCTCATTATTCCTATCTTTCCTTCCTTCCTTCCTTCCTTCCTTCCTTCCTGCCTTCCTTCCTTTCTTCCTTCCTTCCTTCCTGCCTTCCTTCCTTTCTTCCTTCTTTCCTTCCTTCCCTTCAACATTTCCTTCATTCCTTCCTTCCCTCTCTCTCTCCCTCCCACCCACCCACCCACCCTCCTTCCTTCCTTCCTTCCTTCCTTCCTTCCTTCCTTCCTTCCCTCCCCCCCCCACCCTCTCTCCCTCCTTCCTTCCCTCCCCCCCACCCTCTCCCTCCCTCCCTCCCTCCCTCCCTCCCTCCCTCCCCACACACACACAGACGACATCGCCAAGACGACCTACTGTGAGGTGGAGCTGAACGAGGTACGCCTCAGAACCTTCATCTATGCTGTCAAGAACCACTACTGGTACCAAATGTATATTGACGACTTGCCTATATGGGGTGAGTGTGTGGGTGGGGGGGGGTGTTGGGTGTGGGTGGGGGGCCTGTGTGAGTGGGTATACACACAACCCTCGTTTTCCCGGACCAATGCCTGGTCCAGTCCGTAAATCGACAAAGTTGTCCGGTGGTCCGAGTGTCTCCCGTCACCCCTGGTCAGTGTCCGCGCCTCCCGCCAGGTGGCAGCATGCTGAGCGGTCGTATTGTTTACATTTGGGCACACGACACTCACGGTTCACCTGCACCGCCTCCGTCAGTCCCCTGACCCCCACTGCCCCTGGTGCAGGAACGTCTCTGAGACTATTGAACACTTGCTGCTGCAGTGTCCGCGCTTCCACGACCACCGTGTAGTGCTACGCTCTCAACTCCTCGCCCTGAACGTGGCCACCCGTGACCTGCCCACCCTGCTGGCGTCCACCCCTCCCGGCAACACGCCGTCCTCCGCCTCGCCTGTGCCTTCCTGAGGAAGACTGGTCAACTATCGCGCCTGTGATAGCCTCATAGGACATCACCAGGGCTCATAGTGTTCCCCAAGGGATCCTCGCAGCCCTAAAAACAACAACAAAGTGACGTAAAAGTCCGCGGCGGGGTAGTTGATATTGGCGGTTGCTGGACAGTAAATACTAGAGGAGGATAAACGTCCGGGGGTGGGCCATGGCCTCGGACTGTTGCCATTCCCGGACGTTTGTGGTTCCCGGACCAGTGCTGCCCCCTAGTAGTCCAGGAAAACCAGGGTTGTGTGTACTATATATATTTATCTTTACGTCTATGTTTGCACCCCTTCCCCTTACACATATATACACCACTACCATCATATTCTACTACTACTAACCACTACCACCACCACCACCACTACCAGTACTAACTGCCACTAACTACCACCACCACCACCACTTAACACATAGACAATAAACCCTTCATGCTCGCGGGGGTCAGGGAACAGAGACACCCGCGAGTATCCTAAATCTGCGAGCATGACATTAGTTACCCTCCCGCCCCGAAGATAGGCTTACGGTATAAAGAAAATGGATGATAATGATAATGAAACAGATGGGTTGTTTCCTTAAAACCCAAGGCCCTGTCCACCCAGCAGTGAATGGGTACCGGGTGTTAGCCGGGGTTTGTGACCCGCCTCCCGGGGTGGTGGCTTCCCCCAACACTATAAGCACTATAGCAGAGTGTTTAGTGGTAGCAGACAGCTCTCTCTCTCTCCTTGGGGGGAGTCTGTCTGGTTACAGTGGAGATCCATCTCAACTGCGTCGATAACTGACGAAATTCTTCAAACGTCAAAGATCACATCAGGGAGTGCCGATAAAAAAGGCCAGACTACCTACAACTGAACTGAACACTGTCATCATCAGCAACAACCCATAACAGCTGAGGCCGCGGCACCCGTGTAGCCGCTGCCAGGGTGACACCACACCCCTATTCCTCCCCGCCACCACCACCACCACCACCATGGATAGGCCTATGGCTGAGCCCAGAAGGAGGAGGAAGTGGACGCTGAACCCCCGTGGAAAATAAAAAAATTGGCGTGGATCGCTGTGGGCCAACGGTGAGGGTTGTGTTGGGGTGGCTGGCACAAAGCTATGCCTCTCGCACCACGGCCAGATTGTCCACCACACCAGCTTGCTCCAGTGCTGCTCCCTCTGTTTAGGGTGATGGGGTTGCCACTGCTTAAAGGTTCATTATTGTGCCTGGTGTGGTGGTGGCTTGAGGAAGGTGAGGTGTGCCCGCAGCGCTCGGCCCACCAGGGTGTGGCTACCGTAGTCCGTAGATAACACTAGTCTATTCACTTAAGCTGGATTCTTGGGAGCTGCTCGATGCCTACCCGAGTATGTAAGGACGTCGCTGATTGGCTGATGCACGCGGGCTGGGTGGTGATGGTGGTGGTATTTTGGTAGCCTCAGCCAATCAGCGACGTCCTTACATACTCGGGTAGGCATCGAGCAGCTCCCAAGAATCCAGCTTAAGTGAATAGACTTTAGTCACTCGCCACTGCACTAATGTCGCCAGGCGCCATATATTGCGAATTATAGCATCACTACAGCCTTGTATGTGCCACTGAAGAGACATGCACAGTAATTTTTATGATAAATACTTTTCGTATTTTAAAATTATATTTATTTACCTGTATTTATTATTATTTATCCCAAGGGTTGAAAACACGCGAGTCATCAAATCCGCGAGCCTGAAACCTGCGAGCATGAAGGGTTTATTGTATACACCACTACCATCATATTCTACTACTTTACTACTACTACTACTACTACTACTACTACTACTACTAC
>JACEEZ010026472.1:95000-102500 GCA_016584305.1 Chionoecetes opilio
TGGAGAGTCTGTGTCATTTTGTGTCTTCATCTGTGTCATAGTAGGGCTATAAATGAACAAATGACTAAAATATCTACAAAGTGGCTGCCAACAGTAGAGTCGCCATCTAGTGTTTATTTACTGAGTGTCGTACCGCCGTCGTCGTCGCCCGAAAAAAAAACGCGTAGTGAAATTGTAAAGCGTCTATACTTGCAGCTACAAAGCATAAAACAACGCTGAAACAGTAGATTACACAGTCATGATATAAACTACTGTGTATCATCTTCAGTGGCACAGACACAGCAGTAGTGAGGCTATCATTCCTTAGATATGGCAGCTGGCGACATTAGTGCAGGGGCGACTTTACTTGTTATCTACGTACGGTAGGGTGTTCGTGCTTTATTGCTAGGGGTGTTTAGGCCTATTGATGTATGCCCTATCTATGACCCCTAGTATGATATTTCTCCTTTGGTTTGCAGGTGCAGTAAATTCCATTCCCACAGTTTTGTCATTTTTTCTCAGTTTTATTTTAACATATCTTATTATGTATATATATAACAGTAGTATATCTGTGTTATGTATGGATATATCTAACCTCTCTCTCTCTCTCTCTCTCTCTCTCTCTCTCTCTCTCTCTCTCTCTCTCTCTCTCTCTCTCTCTCTCTCTCTCTCTCTCTCTCTCTCTCTCTCTCTCTCTCCCAAGGCGCGGGTCCATGGTCAGCATCGCTATCTTCATTTACGCAGCGACTTCGCCCGTCAACGGATATTTTGGTGGCTCACTCTACGCAAGGATGGGAGGTATGTATGTGTGTGTGTGTGTGTTGTGTGTGTGCCTGTGTGTGTGTGTGTGTGTGTGTGTGTTTAGCTAGTTGTAACATGCAGGAAAAGAGTTATGCTCGTACTGTCCCGTCTCCAAAGCTACTATTATCCAGCTTGCCTTTGAAGTCCTGAATAGTTCTTGCATGAATCACTTTTGCATCAAGGTTGTTCCAGGCTTCTAGGCTTCTAGACGGGAAGCTGGATTTTGTTATGTCCCTCTTGCATGTTGTCCTTTTCAATTTCTTCTCATGACCTCTTGTACTTCTGTCATCCCACACACACAGATCTTCTCTAGCCATGTTTTCCAGACCCATTGATGCTCTAGACACTGCTAGAAAATCTCCCCTTTCTCTTCTTGTCCATGTGTGTGTGTGTGTGTGTGTATGTGTGTGTGTGTGTGTGTGTACTGGTGTGTGTGTGTGTGTACTGGTGTGTGTGTGTGTGTGTACTGGTGTGTGTGTGTGTGTACTGGTGTTGTGTGTGTGTGTACTGGTGTGTGTGTGTGTGTACTGGTGTGTGTGTGTGTGTACTGGTGTGTGTGTGTGTGTACTGGTGTGTGTGTGTGTGTACTGGTGTGTGTGTGTGTGTGTACTGGTGTGTGTGTGTGTGTGTGTTATTAGCTTTTCAAATTAGTAGTGTTAGGTTTTTTGGTATCATTTCTTGCATTTTTTACCTCTCTCTCTCTCTCTCTCCTCTCTCTCTCGTCTCTCTCTCTCTCTCTCTCTCTCTCTCTCTCTCTCTCCCTCCATCTCTCTCTCCTCCCTTCTCTCTCTCTCTTCTCTCTCTCTCTCTCTCTCTCTCTCTCTCTCTCTCTCTCTCTACACAGGCAAGGTGTGGATCCGGCAGATGATGGTGTCGGCTCTGCTCCTCCCCACCCTCGTCTGTGGCACAGCCTTCTTCATCAACTTCATCGCCATCTACTACCACGCCTCCAGGGCCATCGCCTTCACTATCATGGTGCGTGGCTGGGTGTGGGGGTGTTTGGGTGGGTGTGTGTCCCAATGGCACCCAAATTACAATGGCAATTACGTTCTGGGCCTCAAAACATTGCTTATAGTCACTAAAAATCGTCTAATGGTACCCAAATTACAATGGCAATTACGTTCTGGGCCTCAAAACATTGCTTATAGTCACTAAAAATCGTCTAATGGTACCCAAATTACAATGGCAATTACGTTCTGGGCCTCAAAACATTGCTTATAGTCACTAAAAATCGTCTAATGGTACCCAAATTACAATGGAAATTACGTTCTGGGCCTCAAAACATTGCTTATAGTCACTAAATAATCGTCTAATGGCACCCAAATTACAATGGCAATTACGTTCTGGGCCTCAAAACATTGCTTATAGTCACTACAAATCGTCTAATGGCACCCAAATTACAATGGCAATTACGTTCTGGGCCTCAAAACATTGCTTATAGTCACTAAAAATCGTCTAATGGCACACAAATTACAATGGCAATTACGTTCTGGCCTCAAAACATTGCTTATAGTCACTAAAATCGTCTAATGGTACCCAAATTACATGGCAATTACGTTTCTGGGCCTCAAAACATTGCTTATAGTCACTAAAAATCGTCTAATGGCACCCAAATTACAATGGCAATTACGTTCTGGGCCTCAAAACATTGCTTATAGTCACTAAAAATCGTCTAATGGCACACAAATTACAATGGCAATTACGTTCTGGGCCTCAAGGGGTTAATAACTGTAGATCTAACTATCATCCCCCTCCCCCAGCTGGCAGTGGTGTGCATCTGTACGTTCGTGATCCTGCCCCTGACCCTGGTTGGCACGGTGCTGGGTCGTAACCTGGCGGGGCAGCCCAACCAGCCATGTCGGGTCAACGCCGTGCCCCGCCCCATCCCGGAGAAGAAATGGTTTATGGAGCCTCTGGTCATCATACCTCTGGGGGGAATACTGCCCTTCGGATCCATCTTTATTGAAATGTACGTGTGTGTGTGTGTGTGTGTGTGTGTGTGCTGTGTGTGTGTGTGTGTGTGTGTGTGTGTGTGGGCCTGTGTGTGGGGGAGGGGTGTTTGGGTGTGTGTGTGCGCCTGTGTGAGTGTTTGGGGGGGTGTATACTGAGTGAGTGTGTGTTTTGTTTTTGTTTTGAGATGTGAGTGTGGGGGTTGTTGCTGTAGGGTTGTGGTGTGTGTGTGGGGGGTTGTTGGGTGTGTGGTGGGGTGGGGGGTTGTGTGTGGGGGTGTTGGAAGAGTGGGGGGGTGTTGAAGGGGGTGAGGGAGGGAGGGGAAGTGGTTTATGGAGCCCTTGGTCATCAAACCTCTGGGGGGAATTCGGTATGAAATGTACGTGTGTGTGTGTGTGCTGTGTGTGTGTGTTTGTGTGCTGTGTGTGTGTGTTTGTGTGCTGTGTGTGTGTGTTTGTGTGCTGTGTGTGTGTGTGTTTGTGGTGTGTGGGGGAGGTTGTTCTTGAAGGGGTTTGAGGGGGGGAAGGGGGTATTGGGTGTTTGAAGGGGTGTAGGTGGGTGTTTGAAGGGGTGTTGGTGTGTGTTTGAAGGGGTGTTGGTGTGTGTTTGAAGAGGTGTTGGTGTGTGTTTGAAGGGGTGCTGGTGTGTGTTTGAAGGGGTGCTGGTGTGTGTTTGAAGGGGTGTTGGTGTGTGTTTGAAGGGGTGTTGGTGTGTGTTTGAAGGGGTGTTGGTGTGTGTTTGAAGGGGTGTTGGTGTGTGTTTGAAGGGGTGTTGGTGTGTGTTTGAAGGGGTGTTGGGTGTGTTTGAAGGGTGTTGGTGTGTTGTTTGAAGGGGTGTTGGTGTGTGTTTGAAGGGTGGTTGGTGTGTGTTTGAAGGGTGTTGGTGTGTGTTTTGAAGGGGTGTAGGTGTGTGTTTGAAGGGGTGTTGGTGTGTGTTTGAAGGGTGTTGGTGTGTGTTTGAAGGGTGTTTGGTGTGTGTTTGAAGGGATGTAGGTGTGTGTTTGAAGGGGTGTTGGTGTGTGTTTGAAGGGGTGTAGGTGTGTGTTTGAAGGGGTGTTGGTGTGTGTTTGAAGGGGTGTAGGTGTGTGTTTGAAGGGGTGTTGGTGTGTGTTTGAAGGGGGGGCAGAGGGTTATTAGGTGTTTGAAGGGGGGGAAGGGGAAGGGGGTTTTGTTGTGGAGGGGGGGGGGGTTATGGAGTCCCTGGGCATCATACCGCTAGGGGGGATACTGCTCTTTGGATCCATCTGTATCGATATGTATGTGTGGGGTCTTACTCACTACTTTGTCTTAAGCCTGGTTCACACTGGGCTAATGACGGCAAACAGGCTGAGATGAGGTCTGGGACTGAGGCGGGGAGTCATTCTCGGCCTGTGTTTGCCGGAAAAGCCTACACCACTCGATTGCTCTGTGTCTGCTGAGTTGCCGAGAATTTCGAGCGCCAAACTCAAACGAACGCAGAAGCTAGCACCCTCTTCCCACTCACCCCCACCAAACCTAACCTAACTTAACCTAGCCTAACCTAACCACCTCAGTATACCATAACCCCCCCACCAAACCTAACCTAACCTAGCCTAGCCTAACCTAACCACCTCAGTATACCATAACCCCCCCACCAAACCTAACCTAACCTAACCTAGCCTAACCTAACCACCTCAGTATACCATAACCCCCCCACCAAACCTAACCTAACCTAGCCTAGCCTAACCTAACCACCTCAGTATACCATAACCCCCCCACCAAACCTAACCTAACCTAGCCTAACCTAACCACCTCAGTATACCATAACCCCCCCACCAAACCTAACCTAACCTAGCCTAGCCTAACCTAACCACCTCAGTATACCATAACCCCCCCACCAAACCTAACCTAACCTAGCCTAGCCTAACCTAACCACCTCAGTATACCATAACCCCCCCACCAAACCTAACCTAACCTAGCCTAACCTAACCACCTCAGTATACCATAACCCCCCCACCAAACCTAACCTAACCTAGCCTAACCTAACCACCTCAGTATACCATAACCCCCCCACCAAACCTAACCTAACTTAACCTAGCCTAGCCTAACCTAACCACCTCAGTATACCATAACCCCCCCCACCAAACCTAACCTAACCTAACCACCTCAGTATAACCATAACACCCCACCAAACCTAACCTAACCTAGCCTAGCCTAACCTAACCACCTCATATACCATAACCCCCCCCCCAAACCTAACCTAACCTAACCTAACCACCTCAGTATACCATAACACCCCCACCAAACCTAACCTAACCTAACCACCTCAGTATACCATAACACCCCCACCAAACCTAACCTAACCTAACCTAGCCTAGCCTAACCTAACCACCTCAGTATACCATAACCCCCCCACCAAACCTAACCTAACCTAACCTAACCTAGCCTAGCCTAACCTAACCACCTCAGTGTACCATAACCCCCCCACCAAACCTAGCCTAACCTAACCTAACCTAGCCTAACCTAACCACCTCAGTATACCATAACCCCCCCCCCCCCCCCCCCCACCAAACCTAACCTAACCTAGCCTAACCTAGCCTAGCCTAACCACCTCAGTATACCATGGACCCCCCCACCAAACCTAATCTAACCTAACCTAACCTAACCAAGCCTAGCCTAACCTAACCACCTCAGTATACCATAACCCCCCCCCACCTAACCTAACCTAACCTAACCTAGCCTAGCCTAGCCTAACCTAACCTAACCACCTCAGTATACCATAACCCCCCCCACCAAACCTAACCTAGCCTAGCCTAGCCTAGCCTAGCCTAGCCTAGCCTAACCTAACCACCTCAGTATACCATAACCCCCCCACCAAACCTAACCTAACCTAGCCTAGCCTAACCACCTCAGTATACCATAACCCCCCCCACCAAACCTAACCTAACCTAGCCTAGCCTAACCTAACCACCTCAGTATACCATAACCCCCCACCAAACCTAACCTAGCCTAACCTAGCCTAGCCTAGCCTAGCCTAGCCTAACCTAACCTAACCACCTCAGTATACCATAACCCCCCCCCACCAAACTTAACCTAACCTAACCTAGCCTAACCTAACCTACCTAACCTAGCCTAGCCTAGCCTAGCCTAGCCTAGCCTAGCCTAGCCTAACCTAACCTAACCTAACCACCTCAGTATACCATAACCCCCCCACTTAACCTAACCTAACGTAACCACCCTCAGTATACCATAACCCCCCACCAAACCTAACCTAACCTAACCTAACCACCTCAGTATACCATAACCCCCCCCACTTAACCTAACCTAACCTAACCACCTCAGTATACCATAACCCCCCTACCAAACCTAACCTAACCTAACCTAACCTAACCCCCTTCCCAATCACCCCAAGTGTTGGTATAATTTCAGTACTGGCCACTAAAAACTAACAAATTTAACTAACATCATCGTGCAGATCTTGTCATCCTAAAGGCAGGTTCACACTGAGGTTTTTTCGGCATTTTTGTAGACAGAGAAGAGGTCTGGGGCTGGTGTCATGATCGCCTAGGTTTAAAAAAAAAAAAAAAAAACACACACCGCTCGATCGGACAGAGTTGCCGAGAATTTCGCGCGCCAAATTCAAATCAACGCAGAAGCCAGCACCACCCTCTTCCCCCCTCAAGGCCACAAGAAGAAGAAGAAGATTTGTCTCCCGAAACGAATGGCGTGTGTGAACGTAATCTCCGCCCTACCGGAGCTCTCTCTCTCTCTCTCTCTCTCTCTCTCTCTCTCTCTCTCTCTCTCTCTCTCTCTCTCTCTCTCTCTCTCTCTCTCTCTCTCTCTCTCTCTCTCTCTCTCTCTCTCTCTCTCTCTCTCTCTCTCTCTCTCTCTCTCTCTCTCTCTTTATCTCACTCTCTCTGTCTCTGTCTCGCTCGCTTGCTCTCTCTCTCTCTCTCTCTCTCTCTCTCTCTCTTTATCTCACTCTCTCTGTCTCTGTCTCGCTCGCTTGCTCTCTCTCTCTCTCTCTCTCTTTATCTCGCTCTCTCTGTCTCTGTCTCTGTCTCTGTCTCTTTATCTCGCTCTCTCTGTCTCTGTCTCTGTCTCGCTCTCTCTGTCTCTGTCCTCTCTCTTCTCTCTCTCTCTCTCTCTCTCCTCTCTCTCTCTCTCTCTCTCTCTCTCTCTCTCTCTCTCTCTCTCTCTCTCTCTCTCGTCTCTCTCTCCTCTCTCTCTCTCTCTCTCTCTAACTGTCTAACCCTCTCTCTCTCTAACTGTCTAACCCTCCCTCTCTCTCTAACTGTCGTAAGAGACTGACTTCTCTGTCTACAAAAATGCCGAAAAAAGCTCCGTGTGAACCTGCCTTTCCTTTGAATCCCAATTTCCCCCGGCAAGGACGGTCCATGGATAGACAATATTTGTGTATCCTTATTTACCTGACTCACCCAACCACCTTCTCTCGTCCCCAGGTCATTTATCTTCACGTCCTTCTGGGCCTACAACATTTACAGTCGGCGCAAAAAAACTTAGGACGCTCACAAACTTCGGACGGGAATAGCGTCCTTAGCTTTTTTGCCATTTTCGGTGGGAGCGATTGATTTTTTTTACGTTTTTTGTATATCTGGCAGTGCGTTAGGGTGTCTGCTGTAGATTCCTCGCTGCTGCCCACTCTGTATCTTTCAAGTCATCATAGGAAGAGGTTGTTGTGTTTGGTTCTCCAGCCTTCCTACACCCCCATTCGCCCCTCCATCTTCTACCGCCTCCTCCAGGTCCAATAAAGCATTATGCCGGGCAAATCTCTATCCATTGTGCAGAAGAC
>JACEEZ010026472.1:110000-125000 GCA_016584305.1 Chionoecetes opilio
TATCACCAGCATCGACGGGCCTGCCTCATCTGACACTGGCTTCACGGGTCCAGTGTGCAGTCTGCTGTCCAGCGTGAATGAGATGCAGTACAACGCAGAGTTCAGAGGAGTGCCAGGCGGTGAAGATCTCACGGAGATACCGGAGTATATCCTGGTCAACATGTCCACTGACCAGCAGGTCTCCTACCAGCTGGTCCAGGCTGTGAAGCGGGGCGTTCTCCCGTCCGAGCTGCAGGAGATCAAGTGTGGCAAGGTGTCCCACTCCAGATGGCTCACCACAGCCCAGTCGCTCGTGTACATGTGGACCAGCAAGCATGGACTGACTGGCAAAGAACTGAACACCCTGGAAATCCTAGTCAAGTACTGCCTGCAGGTGTACTTCAAACTCTACTACGACATCAAGGTTCACCACAGACTAGAGGACGGCCCCAAGCACATCCTCACGCAGCTCAGAGTGATGAGGTCGCAGCCCAAGAAGGTCCAAACAGCTGTGACCTTCTACGTGCGGACAGGAGCATGGTTCGCACACTCAGAATGTGTCCTCCTCTCGCTGATGGCGAGTCAGAGTGAGGACGACCGCAGGTTCGCCGTGACCCAGATTTTGAAGCTGAGGGCTGGCGAGGAGTATGGGGACACCAGTGTAAGACCTCGCATCACACCCAAGCTGAACTTGTCAGCCACCAGCTTGCAGACACTGATCAGCTGGCAGCCTGGCCAGGTGCACGAGCCGGCATTCACCCGTTCACTGTCCAGGGATCAGATCCAGGTGATCCTGGTCAAGCCGTACGAGGTTCCGGAGTTCTCTATCCACACTCAGAGCACCGAAAGAGTCGCGAAGCAGGCGACAGAGGCTGCGGCAGCAGTGGCGGGGCAGCAGGCCAGAGACGGGTTCATCCGGGCTCGGGCCCACCACCGGGAGACCATGCCCTGCTTCAGGTCTAAGAAGGACACGATGGACACGTTCTAGGCCAACGTAGAGGCTGTGACACTGTGATGTAGTGCCTGATGAACCAACTGATCAGAAAGAGCTTACCACGCTAGTCATTGGGAACTCCTATTGGTGCATGATGCAATACACAGGACCAACCGGACAATGCAGACTCATTTTAAGTCATCGTGCAGACCCTGTCATCACTCCTGATATAATGCAGTCACCACACAGCCATGAGCGACTGTGTCAACAATAGGTTGTCACTGTCTGCATCCAGTCACCCGTTTTTAGATAATCCGCATTCAAAATCTGTAAATTCCCCGAGCTCTCAAAACACAACTGGCGACCAGCAGACGACACACCACGGCTCGGTGACGTCACAGCAGGCAGCCTCCCACCCCGGCCTGATACAGATGCGCGGAGACTCAGAATAAAACATAGTACTTGAAGAATTTTGGGTGTTTCTGATAAAAAAAAATTGTGATATGGCGTATACTTGCATCCTTCATGGACACGGCAAGAAAGCTGTGCCTTTCCAGAGAGCTTAGCACCCATTTCCGACCTATTTGGCCAGGTTATGTGTGCAGCGCTGATAAGAGACGGGTGAGAGCCACGCGGCGAGACAATGTTTTTCACTGCGCGCGCCTCTCACCTGCCTCTTACCAGCGCTGACACACATAACCTGGCCAAATAGGTTAAGGATAAGTTGTTATAATATATTTTACTACTTTCAATGAATGATTCTCGGTGAAAAGAACCATTTGTACCATTTTCACGTAACCGAACACAGTGGTACCTTGACTTACCAGTGCCCCAACTTACGAGTTTACCGAGTTACAAGCAGTCCCTCGGTCGATTATTTGCTTTGAGTTGCGATCCAAAATCCGAGTTACGAGGGATTTTGTTTTGTTTTTGTTTTGTTACGAGCGAGCTTCAGATACGCCGCCGCTAGTTGACGCAGCGAACGCCACAACATCCGCCCAGCATCCCGCGTGTCACTCGTTCACTTCACGTGGTTACCTCGCCGTAGAAGCATCTCTGTTGTGTCGTCCTCACACTGGTGAATGCAAATGGCGGAGGGTGAGTGCAGTACGTTTAGCGGCAGTTCCCCCAACAGCTGATACACAGTGTAAACAGTGGTGAATGCAAATGGCGGAGGGCGAGTGCAGTCCAGTCATACAGGTACAGTAAAAAAATTGGGGTGTTTTTTAGGGGCTGGAACAGATTAATGGTATTTCAAGTAATTTCAACGGGGAAAATTGATTTGATATACGAGCAAATTGAGTTACGAGCTCGATCAATGAACGAATTAAACTCGTAAGTCAAGGTACCACAGTAGAGGAGGGATTAAACTCTCTCTCTCTCTCTCTCTCTCTCTCTCTCTCTCTCTCTCTCTCTCTTTCTCTCTCTCTCTCTGCGTGTCTAAAATTATCGAGTTAACATATTTCATCGTAGGGAGGAAGAATGACTACTTGACTTACTCACGCCACTCTACGGTTCATGACTTACTCACGCCACTCTACGGTTCATGACTTACTCACGCCACTCTACGGTTCATGACTTACTCACGCCACTCTACGGTTCATGACTTACTCACGCCACTCTACGGTTCATGACTTACTCACGCCACTCTACGGTTCATGACTTACTCACGCCACTCTACGGTTCATGACTTACTGACGCCACTCTACGGTTCATGACTTACTCACGCCACTCTACGGTTCATGACTTACTCACGCCACTCTACGGTTCATGACTTACTGACGCCACTCTACGGTTCTTGACTTACTCACGCCACTCTACGGTTCATGACTTACTCACGCCACTCTACGGTTCATGACTTACTCACGCCACTCTACGGTTCATGACTTACTCACGCCACTCTACGGTTCATGACTTACTCACGCCACTCTACGGTTCTTGACTTACTCACGCCACTCTACGGTTCTTGACTTACTCACGCCACTCTACGTTCTTGACTTACTCACGCCACTCTACGGTTTATGACTTACTCACGCCACTCTACGGTTCATGACTTACTCACGCCACTCTACGGTTCATGACTACTCACGCCACTCTACGGTTCATGACTTACTCACGCCACTCTACGCTTCATGACTTACTCACGCCACTCTACGGCTTCTTGACTTACTCACGCCACTCTACGGTTCATGACTTACTCACGCCACTCTACGGTTCTTGACTTACTCACGCCACTCTACGGTTCTTGACTTACTCACGCCACTCTACGGTTCTTGACTTACTCACGCCACTCTACGGTTCATGACTTACTCACGCCACTCTACGGTTCATGACTTACTCACGCCACTCTACGGTTCATGACTTACTCACGCCACTCTACGGTTCATTGACTTACTCACGCCACTCTACGGTTCATGACTTACTCACGCCACTCTACGGTTCATGACTTACTCACGCCACTCTACGGTTCATGACTTACTCACGCCACTCTACGGTTCATGACTTACTCACGCCACTCTACGGTTCATGACTTACTCACGCCACTCTACGGTTCATGACTTACTCACGCCACTCTACGGTTCATGACTTACTCACGCCACTCTACGGTTCATGACTTACTCACGCCACTCTACGGTTCATGACTTACTCACGCCACTCTACGGTTCATGACTTACTCATGCCACTCTACGGTTCATGAACTTACCCACGCCACTCTACATGGTTCATGACTTACTCACGCCACTCTACGGTTCATGACTTACGTCACCAACTCTAATCGGTTCATGAATTATCACGCCATCTCTACGGTTCATAACTTACTCCTACGCCACTCTACGCAGTCTACACTGGAAAAGTTAATCCCCAATCCAAATGAAATCAAGGACCGCCTCCTTCCCTACTGTACTAAACTCTCTCTTGCCAATGGTCCCGATAAGAATGAACTGAACTCCTCTCTAATGTCTAAGCGCTCTCTCTCTGCTCTCTCTTAACTACACACCGCATCTCACTCCTCTAACTTGCAACCTCTCTCATCTCATTAACTGTAACTCAACCCTCTCTCTCTCTCTCTAACTGTCTAACCCTCTCTCTCTGTCTAACTCTCTCTCTAACTGTCTAACCCTCTCTCTCTAACTGTCTAACCCTCTCTCTCTCTCTCTCTAACTGTCTAACCCTCTCTCTCTCTCTAACTGTAACCCTCTCTCTCTCTCTCTCTAACTGTCTAACCCTCTCTCTCTCTCTTCTAACTGTCTAACCCCTCTCTACTGTCTACCTCTCTCTCTAACTGTCTAACCCTCTCCTCCTTCTCTCTCTCTAACTGTCTAACCCCTCTCTCTCTCTCTCTAACTGTCTAACCCTCTCTCTCTCTCTCTCTAACTGTCTAACCTCTCTCTCTCTCTACTGTCTAACCCTCTCTCTCTCTCTCTAACTGTCTAACCCTCTCTCTCTCTCTCTCTAACTGTCTAACCCCTTCTCTAACTGTCTAACCCTCTCTCTCTAACTGTCTAACCCTCTCTCTCTCTCTCTTCTCTAACTGTCTAACCTCTCTCTCTCTAACTGTCTAACCCTCTCTTCTAACTGTCTAACTCTCCTCTCTCTCTCTCTTCTCTAACTGTCTAACCCTCTCTCTCTCTCTAACTGTCTAACCCTCTCTCTCTCTCTCTAACTGTCTAACCCTCTCTCTAACTGTCTAACCCTCTCTCTAACTGTCTAACCCCCTCTCTCTCTCTAACTGTCTAACCCTCTCTCTCTCTCTAACTGTCTAACCCTCTCTCTCTCTCTCTCTAACTGTCTAACCCTCTCTCTCTCTCTCTCTCTCTAACTGTAACCCTCTCTCTAACTGTCTAACCCTCTCTCTCTCTAACTGTCTCTCTCTCTCTAACTGTCTAACCCTCTCTCTCTCTCTCTCTAACCCTCTCTCTCTCTCTCTAACTGTCTCTCTCTAACTGTCTAACCCTCTCTCTCTAACTGTCTAACCCTCTCTCTCTAACTGTCTAACCCTCTCTCTCTCTAACTGTCTAACCCTCTCTCACTCTCTCTAACTGTCTAACCCTCTCTCTCTAACTGTCTAACTCTCTCTCTAACTGTCTAACCCTCTCTCTAACGGATATTTTTTTATTGTAAGATTTTGAGAGATATTGAAGAGCGTTGAGATAATTTACTGATAAGGACAAGAGGCGGTTAAGAGATAAGATTGTGAGAGAGAGAGAGAGAGAGAGAGAGAGAGAGAGATAATATTGCAAGGTAGGAAAGAGAAGAGAAAATATATATTGGTATAATGAGAGAGAGAGAGAAAGGATAGGTATAGAGAGAGAGAGAGAGAGAGAGAGAGAGAGAGAGAGAGAGACAATTGAGAACTATATAATAAGCTTTGACATATTTGATCACTAATACACACACGCACACACACTGACAGCTTAATAATAATAATAATAATAATAATAAAAATAATAATAATAATAATAATAACAATAGCACAAAAAATAATAACGGTAATATTTTTTTCTGCTATCATTTAATCTTCACAAAATATAAAAAAATATAAAAAATATTATGTGCTCAAACTAAAACTAACTATTTTATTAACTCTGTATTTTGTATAATTTGAGTATTTAAAAGTTATACGCAAAAAAAAAATATACTAGTATATGATTATACGGAAAGGCGAGTATTTAATATACGTATATCTTTGTACTACCGTAGATAACAGTAAAGTCGCCACCTGCCGTCGTGTCGCCAGGCGCCAAATATTAGGAATGATAGCCTCACTACTGCTGTGTCTGTGCCACTGAAGATGATACACAGTAGTTTATATCATGACTGTATAATCTACACTGTTTCAGCGTTGTTTTATGCTTTGTAGCTGCAAGTATAGACGGTTTACAATTTCACTACGCGTTTTTCTTCGGGCGACGACGACAGCGGTACGACACTCGGTAAATAAACACTAGATGGCGACTTGACTGTTGGTAGCCACTTTGTAGATATTTTAGTCATTTGTTCATTTATAGCCCTACTATGACACAGATGAAGACACAAAATGACACAGACTCTCCAGATAGCCCCTTCTAACTGTCCTGAAATCATGGATGTACAAATGTAACTATTAACGCCACCACACGGCTGTACACAGAAAAAAAAGTTGTCCTGGCGACTTTAGTGTTGTCTACGGTACTACACGCTACATAGGTTCCAACATATTAAAAAAAAATACACTTCTTCATCGTTTATTCATTTTGTGCGAATGTAACCTCTAGACATCCTACATACATACATACATACATACATACATAGATTTTTATAGATATTTTTTTAAGATTTTTTTTTATACATACATACATACATACATACATACATACATACATAACATACGTCTTCCTACATGTTGTCCGTATGTATGTATGCCTTTGCGTGTGTCAGTTCAGCCTTTGTGTTCATATCATCACCAGTATACTAACAATGATGATGATGATGATAGTATCTAATAATAATAGTAGTAGTAGTAGTAGTAGTGATATTTTGCACCCATGATCACACACACACACACACACCACACACACACACACACACACACACACACACACACACACACACACACACCACACACACACACACACAAGAAGAGGAAGAAGGTTAATATAGATAAATGAGAGTAGAGGAAGAAGGCAAAGTAAAGGAAAAGGAGGAGGAGGAGGAGGAGGAAGGAAGGAAGGAGGAGGAGGAGGAGGAGGAGGAGGAGGAGGGAGGAGGAAGGAGGAACAGAAGAGTATGAAAAAAATTTGATTGAAATTTAAATGAGAGACAGACAGACAGACAGACAGACAGACAGACAGACAGACAGACTGAAAGACAGACAGACAGACAGAGAGAGACAGAGATAATCATACAGAGAGACAGACAAACCAAGACAGACACACACACATACTATATACAAAACAAACACACACACACACACACACACACACACACAGGAACAGAGCAGTCACACACACACATACACACACAGAAACAGAGCACACACACCTACACACACACACACCTACACACACACCTACACACACACACACCACACCCACCTACACACACACACCATTACGCACTCATCCCATTGCTCCCCACCACCAGCGGGCCTTTATACTCCG
The DNA here is from genome assembly GCA_016584305.1 of Chionoecetes opilio. NCBI lineage: Eukaryota > Metazoa > Arthropoda > Malacostraca > Decapoda > Majidae > Chionoecetes > Chionoecetes opilio. Next base: position 117,054 of record JACEEZ010026472.1, read on the forward strand.
CTTGATCGCACCAGAAATCAACGGGCGTCTCCACCTGACACAGCAACACCTTCCCCCCATCCCCACCACCCCCAACCCCTCCCCCAACCTCCCTGTAGTAGTGGCAGTCGCGCTCCAACCCCAAGCGAGCATCGTTCCCATATGGAGGAGAGAGAATGTCCAGGAAGGCAGCCGGCCCGTCGAGTGCGTGTATCTCGTGTACGTTGTTGTCGCCGGGGTTGAGGCGACAGGCGGGGTTGTCTGCCGTGGCCACGACCTCGGGGTGCTTGGTGGCCGGGAGGACGTGGTGGGGGGGGTAGGAGATGTGGTTGTGGTCTCCTAGGGCTTTGTGGGTGGGTGCGTTCCTCCCCTGTGTCTCGGAGTCGCGCAGTAACGTGTAGCTCTGCACGGACACTGCCCCGTGGACCACCTGGGGGGGGACAGAGGGTGACATGCGGGATTATACAACTGCCCCATTACTACTACATACACACACACACACACACACACACACACACACACACACACACACACACACACACACTGAGGGTACTCTGTGGAGTAGGGGAAACACGCTTGGTTCACAACCGAGAAGTCCCGGGTTCGATCCCTGGGCGGAGCGGAAACAGTTGGGCTGTTTCCTTAAAACCCAAGCCCCTGTCCACCCAGCAGTGAATGGGACCGGGTGTTAGCCGGGGTTTGTGACCTGCTCTCCTGGGTGGTGGCTTCCCCAACACTAACCACTAAGCAGGAATGATTAAATGTTGATATGGAGACGGGGCCACACAAGTGTAGCTTAGGCCCTGTAAATAAATAGAATAACTAGATGAATACACACTACACACCCATACACACCCACACACCAACACACACACACACACACACCACACACACCACACACACACCCACACCACACACACCACACCACACACACACCCACACCCACACCCACACACACACACACACACACCTTGAGCAGGCCACACATGCCCGGGTGGTCGTGCAAGGGCAGACGCACGCCACGCTTCAGGATGAACACACAGATGGTCAGGTCATGGTCCTCGTAGATCTGCATGTAGGTCACCGGCGCCCCGTCACGCCCGGCCTGGGGGGGGGGGGGGTGTTGAAGTCATTAGTGTGAATAATTTTGATAATACTTACCTAGTGATTTTTCTTGATATCTTCGCTTCTATACACACACACATTTCTATCACACACACATGTCTATACACACACACATGTTCTATAACACACACACACACATGTTCTATACACACACACACATGTTCTATACACACACACACATGTTCTATACACACACACACATGTTCTATACACACACACCACACAGTTCTATACACACACACACATGTTCTATACACACACACACATGTTCTATACACACACACACATGTTCTATACACACACACACACATGTTCTATACACACACACACACACATGTTCTATACACACACACATGTTCTATACACACACACGTTCTATACACACACACACATGTTCTATCACACCACACACATGTTCTATACACACACACATGTTCTATACACACACACACATGTTCTATACACACACACATGTTCTATACACACACACACATGTTCTATACACACACACACATGTTCTATACACACACACACACATGTTCTATACACACACACACGTTCTATACACACACACACACACATGTTCTATACACACACACATGTTCTATACACACACACATGTTCTATACACACACACACATGTTCTATACACACACACACACATGTTCTATACACACACACACATGTTCTATACACACACACACATGTTCTATACACACACACATGTTCTATAACACACACACATGTTCTATACACACACACACACCATGTTCTATAACACACACACACAACATGTTCTATACACACACACATGTTCTAATACACACCACACACATGTTCTATACACACACACACATGTTCTATACACACACACACACATGTTCTATACACACACACACACACATGTTCTATACACACACCACACACATGTTCTATACACACACACACTGTTCTATACACACACACACATGTTCTATACACACAACACATGTTCTATAACCACACACACACACATGTTCTATACACACACACATGTTCTATACACACACACACATGTTCTATACACACACACACATGTTCTATACACACACACACATGTTCTATACACCACACACAACATGTTCTATACACACACACCACACATGTTCTATACACACACACACATGTTCTATACACACACACACGTTCTATACACACACACACATGTTCTATACACACACACACATGTTCTATACACACACACACATGTTCTATACACACACACACATGTTCTATACACACACACACATGTTCTATACACACACACACATGTTCTATACACACACACACATGTTCTATACACACACACATGTTCTATACACACACACACACATGTTCTATACACACCACACATGTTCTATACACACACACACTGTTCTATACACACACACATGTTCTATACACACACACATGTTCTATACACACACACACATGTTCTATACACACACACATGTTCTATACACACACACACATGTTCTATACACACACACACATGTTCTATACACACACACACATGTTCTATACACCACACACATGTTCTATACACACACACACATGTTCTATACACACACACACATGTTCTATACACACACCACACACATGTTCTATACACACACACACATGTTCTATACACACACACACATGTTCTACACACACACATGTTCTATACACACACACATGTTCTATACACACACACACATGTTCTATACACACACACATGTTCTATACACACACACATGTTCTATACACACACACATGTTCTATCACACACATATGTTCTATACACACACACACATGTTCTATAACACACACACACTGTTCTACACACACACATGTTTCTATACACACACACACATGTTCTAATACACACACCACATGTTCTATACACACAACACATGTTCTATACACACAACACATGTTCTATACACACCACATGTTCTATACACACACACAATGTTCTATACAACACACACATGTTCTATCACACACACATGTTCTTACCACACACACATGTTCTATACACACACCATGTTCTATACACACACATGTTCTATACACACATATGTTCTATACACACACAATATGTTCTATACACACACCATTTTAACACACTAACAATGTTCTCTACACACCTGTTCTGACACACAACTGTTTTAACCGAATTTCTTCTACACAAATATGTTCGATACACACCGTCGCATATGTAAATAACAATGTGGTTCTCAGCATATGTTTTGTTAAAACATGGTGGTTTTAAGCTGGTTGTTTATCAAGAGTTTTTTAACCTAAACAGGTATTGTGATAAACAGGGTGCAGTTTGCAGGTGTTGGTAATTGTGTATGTTGAACTGCATTTACCCTATATTGTCATATTTAAGGGTTTTTTCTGTCATGATATTACGCGCTTAGGTTTCAGGGTTATAATGGACGAGAGTTGCGCGGTCGTTTTCAGAGACACCGACTATTTTTTCTTGGCCTACAATAGGGGCTTGTTCTAATGGAGATAGTTTTATTTTGCGCAAACCCATTAAAAAAAAAAAATGAAACCTAACCTAACCTTTGTATTATTTTAGGATGACACCAAACTCCCTACACAATTGGGAGCAAGGTTTTTGTTTACCTTATTGTATTCTAAGAGACATTTTCTCTGAGCTTTCCGTCACAAATCCATAGTTTCGGAGATATAGAACCTTTTAGGTGGGGGGAGGAATAGGTCTTGTTGACAAAATGCCTCCCTCTTCCTCTTCTTGTGACCTGTATCGCTTTTGTTTGGTATTTTATTAAACTTTTATTATTGGACCCAGTTAGGAGGTTAAAGGTTAGGTTAGGTTAGGTTAGGTTAGGTAGGTAGTGTTAGGTAGGTAGGTAGGTTAGGTTAGGTTTGGTTAGGTAAGGTAGTAAGGTAAGGTTTAGGTTAGGTTAGGTTAGGTTAGGCTAGGTTAGGTTAGTAGTAAGGTTAAGTGGTTAGGTAAGGTAAGGTTAGGTTAGGCTAGGTTAGGTTAGGTAGGTTAGGTAAGGTTAGGTTAGGTTAGGTTAGGTAAGGTAGCCACGGGTGCGCCTCCGAAACAAAAGCGATGCAGGTCACAAGAAGAGGAAGAGGGAGGCATTTTGTCAACAAGGAGACCTATTCCTCCCCCCACCTAAAATGTTCTATATCTCCGAACTATTGATTTGCGACGGAAAGCTCAAGGAGAAAATGTCTCTTAGAATACAATAAGGTAAATAAAAACCATGCTCCAATTGTGTAGGGGAGTTTGGTGCCATCCTAAAAATTTACCGTATTCTTAACTACATAGATTTTTCAGGCTTTTAAAAACTTACGTCTACTACTACTACTACTTTTACTACTACTACTACTATAACTACGGCCTCTACACCACATTAGAAACACCTAAACTGAATCTCATCACCAATACTTATATATCATTACTTAAATCATTACTTAAAGACATACTTACATTAAAAACTCCTCGGTCCTGCAGCAAAGCAGACTCAAGGTGCAGGTCAGAGGGCGTGAGGCAGGCTAGCAGGTCACACAGCAGGTCATAGTGGTTCTTGCTGCTGGTAGGGGTCAATCCGGGGTCACGGCGGAAGGTTTTGATGGCGAGGCGACCGATTTTCTGTATTAAGGCCGCCATTCCCTTCCTTCCTCTGAACCTTCACACTTCTCGTCTGCAAAATAACAACTTCTGCATTCATAACACAATTTACCTATTTTTACCCCTTAATACCCTGTTTTTATACCATTATTTAACCCATTTGATTTATTTATTAACATGTAGATAAGTGTTTCATCCCATGTGCCTTGCTTTGTTTACTTTTGGTCGCTTTGCTGATTTGGGAATGTCAACAAACAGCTGATCTGTGCAGGCGTACCAACCTAACCATAGCCCTCATAATAACATATATTTTCTCTTATTATATCATCACCAATGTATATCCATAACTTAATATAAATTAACAACCTGTATTTGTACGTATATATGACTAGATTATGACTAGATTTAAGGCTCGTAGTTATAATAGAGTGAGGGTATTCGATTAACCGGATTTTTGCTTATGTGTTTACAAATGGGTATTAATTTGGTATTGATGTGGGAAATAGGGTTAAATGACGCTATTTAAAGGCAGGGAGGGTTGTGTAAGGGTCAGTGTGTGTCTGGGTGTGGAGGGGGACGTGTTGGCCTGTGTGTACGTGACAGCGGGGCAGAGAGGGGGGGGCGGGGCAGAAATGGTGATTTTTTTTCTCCTCAACTTTGATATTATCGGCCAAAGGGCAAACCAGCGGCCATTCTTGTTATTGTTGTTGTTATTATTATTATTATTATTATTATTATATTATTATCAGTATTATTATTATTATTATTATTATTATTATTATTATTATTGTCATTTCTTATCTTGGACATGTTGTTATCTAGGTACATTTTTTTCTTATTTTTTTCACTTATTAAATTCCTCCTTATCTTGTTCTTAATTCTCCCTCCTTCTTCTTCTTCCTATTCTTATTCTTCCTTCTCTTCCTCCTCTTCCTCTTCTTCCTACTCCTTATCTTCTTCTTCCTCTTCTTCATCTTCCTCCTCCTCCTCCGTATCTTCCTCCTCCTCCTCTTCCATCCACTCTTTTCATTTCCTAGTAAACTTTTTCTAAGAATTTTTTTTTTGTTATTTCTACATTTTAAGCATCTCCAAATTTTTTACTCTACCCGACTTTTCATCTATTCTTCATCTATTCTTCATCTAGTCTTCTATTTCCTACCGTAGATAACAGTGAAGTCGCCAGTTCAACGTTTCTTTGTTATGTACAGCCGTGTGGTGGCGTGAATAGTTACATTTGTACATCCATGATTTCAGGACAGTTAGAAGGGGCTATCTGGAGAGTCTGTGTCATTTTGTGTCTTCATCTGTGTCATAGTAGGGCTATAAATGAACAAAGGACAAAAATATCTACAAAGTGGCTACCAACAGTAGAGTCGCCATCTAGTGTTTATTTACTGAGTGTACTCCCGCTGTCGTCGTCGCCCGAAAAAAAAACGCGTAGTGAATTTGTAAACCGTCTATACTTGCAGCTACAAAGCATAAAACAACGCTGAAACAGGGTAGATTATACAGTCATGATATAAACTACTGTGTATTATCTTCAGTGGCACATAAAAATCAGTAGTAATGCTATAATTCGTAATATATGGCGCCTGGCGACATTAGTGCAGGTGGCGACTTTACTGTTATCTACGGTAATAGGAATGGTAGGTATCTAAATGGATGTATGTATTTCTATCCCTATTTATAGCTAGACAGGGACTCTAGTACATGTAAAGGGATCATTGAATACAGAATATACTACCGTAGATAACAATGAAGTCGCCACCTGCAGTGAAGTCGCCAGGCGCCAAATATTACGAATTATAGCATCGATCACTACTGATTTTTATGTGCCACTGAAGATGATACACAGTAGTTTATATCATGACTGTATAATCTACCCTGTTTCAGCGTTGTTTTATGCTTTGTAGCTGCAAGTATAGACGGTTTACAAATTCACTACGCGTTTTTTTTTCGGGCGACGACGACAGCGGGAGTACACTCAGTAAATAAACACTAGATGGCGACTCTACTGTTGGTAGCCACTTTGTAGATATTTTTGTCCTTTGTTCATTTATAGCCCTACTATGACACAGATGAAGACACAAAATGACACAGACTCTCCAGATAGCCCCTTCTAACTGTCCTGAAATCATGGATGTACAAATGTAACTATTAACGCCACCACACGGCTGTACACAGAAAAAAAAGTTGTCCTGGCGACTTTACTGTTATCTACGGTAGAGTTGGGTATTTTGGTTCAAAAAGAGATTTTCTGTAAATATTTAAGTCACCCTTTAAAAACAAATTATAGAAAACGTTAAAGTTGTTTTAGGTTTTAGGGTAAACTTAAATATATTTCCTTATATTATACTTCGTTTAAGGCAAGTTACTGAAGGAAGTATAGGGTATAATACTATAATGGGGCTATAAAATAAAAATATAAAACATATAATATAAAAATGGGGTATATGCTAAGCTGCGCATGGCCCCAGTGCTCATCTCCGTGGCATCAGCCCTTGAGCCTGTGGTACCCCGGGACACAGGGCTAGTGTGACACCCGGGTTACCACAGTTACCTTCCCCAGGTTTCCCCAGGTACCCATTTATCCACCATCCCAGAAAGGAAGGATGAACAGCTGCTTGGGCTGGCTGCTGACTGCCCTGGCCGGGATTCGAACCAGGGCCCGCAGATTCGTAGGTAGGCAAGCTACCGGGAAGCGCGGGGATACATGAGAGTACAGTTGTAAAGCGCATTTAGGTAGCGGGTCTTGTGTGTATTATGTTAACAGTGAACAATATTCTAAAAACATGATCCATTGTGTGACGTGGGGTTCAAGATGTCGTCAAAAAAGGATTTAAAGCATAGATTTAAAAAGGAAATAGGGAAAAACTGGTTCACAAATAGGGTGGTAAATGATATGAATGGACTCAGTCGTCAGGTAGTTAGTGTGGAGTCATTAGGGAGCTTTAAAAGGAGGCTGGACAGTGTTATGGATGGGGATGAAAGATGGATGTAGGTAGTGTTGAGTAACAGGAACTACCACGTGTAGGTCTCACGGCCTCTTGTAGCTTCCTTATTTTCTTATGTTCTTATGTAAGCTAATCACTACACCACGGAGGCGAAAGGGAAGTAGGTTGTGACAAAAAGAAATTAATGGCAAGATAGACATACAAATTGATATAAAGTATTACCATACATTATATTTATTAAGCATATTATTA
>JACEEZ010026473.1:0-2500 GCA_016584305.1 Chionoecetes opilio
AGATGCGCGGAAGAATATTAGTGAGAGCGGGAAAAAAAGGATCCTGAGAAGGAAGAGGAGGAGGAGGATTACATAGGACTACATAAAAACAGTTACTGAGAGATCATGTCTGTTTATAATAATGGTACTTGTTGAACTACATACTATAAATACTACCACTACTAAATTACATACAGAAAAACAGAATAGCATAAAACAAAGAAGAGGATAAGGAGGAGGAGGAGGAGGAGGAGGAGGAGGAGGAGGAGGAGGAGGAGGAGGAGGAGGAGGAGGAGGAGGAGGAGGAGGAGGAGGAGGAGGAGGAGGAGGAGGGGGAGAAGGAGGGGAAGGAATACAAAGGAATACAAAGGAAACACAAACAGCAACAGACCGATAGGTCCTTACAAGGCTGTTTGCTTTAACTACACTACACTAACTAGATAATAAGAAAGAAAGGATAGGAAGTAGAAGGCTCCTCCCCACCCACCCATCCCTCCAGCCGAAGCTGGCCGGAAAAGAAGTGATACCATGCAATATAGAAAAACTGCATGGAATTTGTGAGGAAAGTTGAAAGCTGTAATCTAGGAGGAGGAGGAGGAGGAGGAGGAGGAGGAGGAGGAGGAGGAGGAGGAGGAGGAGGATGGAGGAGGAGAAGCCGGCGGAGAAGGGGATAGCATGCAGACAGTATAGCAACCAACGAGTTCTGTTTCCTGGCTGCATGCGAACCCAGTAACTCCGGTGAAAGCCCTCCAGCGTCTCGTCACGTCGGTGTGTTCAATGGGGCGTTATCATGACAGCTGCAGTGTCTGTCGAAGAGGTCAGGGAGGATGGGAAGGCAAGCATGAAGCAGGGATCTAAGGAAAGGAAGGAGGAATGGCCGGAAAATAACTCATAAGAAAAAAAATGATAGACGAGACATGAGAGGCTAAACTATATAAGAGAGAGAGAGAGAGAGAGAGAGAGAGAGAGAGAGAGAGAGAGAGAGAGAGAGAGAGAGAGAGAGAAGAGAGAGAGAGAGAGAGAGAGAGAGAGAGAGAGAGAGAGAGAGAGAGAGAGAGAAGAGAGAGAGAGAGAGAGAGAGAGAGAGAGAGAGAGAGAGAGAGAGCTATGAGGGCATGAAGGAAGGAAATGAGGAACGAAGTAGAGAGAAAAAAAAAAAACTTGGGAGATAAAGAAGATGATGATGACAGACATCTCGCAGGTCTCAGAGTCGTCCATCTAAAAAACAACTTTACCGATGAAACTTTGTAAATAGACAAAATGATCCACATCCGCCCATTGCACGTAACTCCTTCACCCGCTCCCCCTAAAAAAAAGTAAGAATCCTCACCGCACACTCAAGCAGACTAAGATCCATTGGAACTATCAAGAACTTCAATATTTCAGCAGTATCAGTAATAATAACAGTAGTAACTCCACACAGGCAATGAAGCTCAGCCAGCCGGATAGGAACAGAAGGGGGGCATGGGGCAGAATAGGCGGGGGTTGGAGGGCGCGAGGGAGCATTAGAACACCTGCTTTCCTTACCTAAAGGCGACGACTTTCCTCTCGTACTTCAGGTCGCGTGGGAACAAAGGCATCACGAAAGAAAAACTAGTCTCGAGGTGAGGTGAGGTAAGGTGTTAAGGGAGCAACGCTATCCATTACCTTGACCAGTGATCGATGAGCAGTTTTATTAAAGGGACTGGCGTTGTTAGTTACCTGGTGGGGGCGTCAGGGGGTTGTGGAGGACGGGGGGCGGGGAGGGGAGGTAGCCGACGTCAGGGAGGGACAGGTGAGATGTGAAGCCTCAGGTGTCATTCCTCCTCCAAGGGTTCAGGGACGCGACTCAGGTTCACGGAGGGTTCATGAGAGGCGCCGCGAGGGGGAGTCAGGGTCAGGCAAGATAGACGGTTTTCAAAGTCCAAAAGACCCAACCAGTATCCTCCCTCCCTACTTGAGTCCTTATCCATCCCCCCCTCTCTCTCTCTCTCTCTCTCTCTCTCTCTCTCTCTCTCTCTCTCTCTCTCTCTCTCTCTCTCTCTCTCTCTCTCTCTCTCTCTCTAACACCACACACCTATCATCTAGTATACGCACTGTTTTGTGTACATTTTTTTGTGCACTGACAAGCACACACGAGTATTAATACGGATGATAATAGAAAACAGGAGTGGGTAGATGGAGTGTCAAGGATGTATAGTACGTACACACCCACACCTATCCACCCATTCACCCACACCCACCCACACACACACCCACACACACACACACACACACACACACACACACACACACACACACACACCTACACACCCACACGTACACACCCACACCTATCCACCCATCCACCCACACCCACCCACCCACACACACACACACACACACACACACCTACACACCCACACCCACCCACACACACACACACACACATACACACACACACCGCGCGATGGTCAGGTGACAGCGTGCCGGGCTCCCATTCTGTGGGTAGGCGGTTCGAATCCTCGTGCTCCCGGGGATTTTTTCACTTGACAAATTCGGG
>JACEEZ010026473.1:5000-27500 GCA_016584305.1 Chionoecetes opilio
GTGTGTGGTGTGTGGTGTGTGGGTGTGGTGTGTGGTGTGTGTGTGTGGTGTGTGTGTGTGGGTGTGTGTGTGTGTGTGTGTGTGTGTGTGTGTGGTGTGTGTGGTGTGTGTGTTGTGTGTGTGTGTGTGTGGTGTGTGTGTGTGTGTGTGTGTGTGTGTGTGTGTGGTGTGTGTGTGTGTGTGTGTTGTGTGTGTGGTGTGTGTGGTGTGTGTGTGTGTGTGTGTGTGGTTGTGTGTGTGTGTGTGTGTGTGTGTGTGTGTGTGTGTGTGTGTGGTGTGTGTGTGTGTGTGTGTGTGTGTGTGTGTGTGTGTGTGTGTGTGTGTAGGGCGTTGAGAGCTTAGCGATACTTAAGGTAAACACTGAGGACACTTAAGGTAAAGAATGTAGAAAAAAAAGTCTGAAAAAAGGCAAAAAACGCGTGGCCTATGGGGAGAACGCGGGTCGTCTAGCATAGTGGTGAGCGGGAAAGCTAAGGAGGCGAGTCATCTGTGTTTAGAGATTACCAACACCAACACCAATGCTCCTCCACCAACACCATTACTATTATTGCTATTTATTATTATGTCTTCTTTTTTGCAGTTGTTTTTGTGTGGGTATCTTTGTTCCTGTTCTTGCTTTTAATCTTCTAATCGTGTGATGCAGTGTACGTGTTTACGAGCTTATTGGAGTCATATCTATAAAATGTTGCTTACATTAATTAAAAATCATCTAAGGGTAGCCAAATTACAATATCAATTATGTTCTGGGCTTCAAGGTGTTAATCTCTTACTCGTTTGATGCAGTGTACGTGTTTACTAACTTATTGGGGAGAGGACAGGGTGGTGGGATTAACTGGTTTGTTAGCTTTGTCCGTTTGTGTTTTATTTACCTTATATTATATATTTTCTCCTTTCTTCTAGTTTGCCATCCGTCTTCATTTTTTTGTTTTTTTTCCTAAAAGCTGCTTCTTCCCCTTCATCGTCTTCCTCTTTCTGTTCTTCTGATTAACAACAAAGACACGAGAAAAAGGGTGTTTTTTTCTCTCTTTTTTGTGGGGGGGGGGGGGTTGTAGGCAAAGAAGGGTAGAGAGGTGTGTGAGTTAACGCCAGAGAGGGTACGAGGCATTAAGCCAAGCCACCTGCCAAGCCACCTGATCGTCCAGCTTTCAAGGAGAAGTGGTGGTTAAGTTAATGGCGCACCTGAGTGGACATACATACCAAGGGTCTGTCCTGGGAGACTAAAAGGTGAATGCCCTGCTGCACAGCGTCGTAAGAGACCCACAACCCACAAGTGAAGGACACGTGTACCGAGAATACGTACGTGCTGCGAGAGGTGTATCCCCCACCCTCCCTTTCCTTTACCTTAAGAGGGCAGACCGTACGGAAGCCTCGTCCATGTACAGGTTATTGGTAATACTTCAAAGGGTGCTGCGCATGAATGTCTCTATACGTTGCGCGGGACAACTTTTCTCTTAATCCATCAGTATCAATCCTGCCGCACTTGTCTAACAGGACGTTATGGACAGCCCCCAAGTTACCAGTTAGGAGCGATAACCCCTCTTAATGAACCCATGTGAACCCAGGCTGCGGTGGGCCTCGAACTTTGACCCCTTGGTTACTTTAAAAGAGGTGACGGTGGTGGTTGCTGCCGCCTGACCGATCCTACGTCTCTATCATGCCCGGCCGCGCCACCACCACCACCGCCTTGTGTGCCATACTATCAGTTGTTGTGTCCGCTGCCCGATTCATTTTACAAGTTTATTAAAGAAAAAAAGGGGGGGATTACAGAGAAGAAGGGGGGGTGTACAAGAATAAAAGAACACAGAAATACAGAAATACAGAATAAGGTTGAGCGCTGCCCATGTCACCCCTCTTGAACACTATCTTAAGAGCTACTACAGTGGTGATAGTTTACTTGGTGCTGTCGTTAATGGTGCTTAAGACTGAGGATGATGATGATGGTGATGATAGGATAGTGAGATCCTTGCACATACAGGGTTAGGGGGGGGATTCCTGCATCGTACCTATTGTTTGTATTTCCCTGGGATTTCCCCTTCGTTGGCCCCGCTTGGAGACACACACACACACACACACACACACACACACACACACACACACACACACACACACAGACACACACACACACACACACACACACACACACACACACACACACACACATACACACACACACATACACACACACGCAGATACACACATACACGCAAAAAGCTGCAGTGTATGTACCGGTTATTCTACTTTCTACTTCGTCTTTATGGTGCAAGTCAGCACACGTGGTTATGCGAGGCAGGAACAAGAGGAGCAGGAGGAGGAGGATGTACGGCACTGAGTATCTTAGCCGTATACATATAAAGGAAAAAAATAATGTGTGTGTGTGTGTGTGTGTGTGTGTGTGTGTGTGTGTGTGTGTGTGTGTGTGTGTGTGTGTGTGTGTGTGTGTGTGTGTGTGTGTGTGTGTGTGTGTGTGTGTGTGTGTGTGTGTGTGTGTGTGTGTGTGTGTGTGTGTGTGTGTGTGTGTGTGTGTGTGTGTGTGTGTGTGTGTGTGTGTGTGTGTGTGTGGTGTGTGTGCGCCATTCACCTTGGTTTTGATCACGCGCTGAACTCTTGACCATCTGATATCACCCTCCCAGCAGTGTGCTCAGAGCTCATAAGACCTACGCGTGGGTGAGGCTGAGACCACACACCCCACGCCTATCCCCTTGTTCAAAGAGAACAATAATTGCCTTGAACGAGGGGACTCGATCCTGAGAGAGAGAGAGAGAGAGAGAGAGAGAGAGAGAGAGAGAGAGAGAGAGAGAGAGAGAGAGAGAGAGAGAGAGAGAGAGAGAGAGAGAGAGAGAGAGAGAGAGAGAGAGAGAGAGAGGAGAGAGAGGAGAGAGAGAGAGAGAGAGAGAGAGAGAGAGAGAGAGAGAGAGAGAGAGAGAGAGAGAGAGAGAGAGAGAGAAGAGAGAGAGAGAGAGAGAGAGAGAGAGAGAAAAGTGTTATAGTAGTGTTCAGTATATGGTTCAAGTAAATAATACGCCTATATGAATGGACGTAATTAAGCAAAAATATCTGACCAGAAACCGCTACAAAGAATATCATTTGGTACAGAATTACGTACTTGGGGACTCAAGAAATAGACAGGAGTTTGCCAGCTAGAAAGAACAAATTAAGACCTATAAGTGCACAAAAGTTTGAAGAAAAAAAATACAGGCATAAGTGAACGACTTTATCGGTCTATGTAAAAACAATAACGAAACAACGAAAACAACAACAGGGATAAACAACAATAACAAAAACGACGATAACAACAAGCAGCAGTAGCAACGACGATAACAACAAACAGCAGTAGCAACGACGATAACAACAAACAGCAGTAGCAACGACGATAACAACAAACAGCAGTAGCAACGACGATAACAACAAACAGCAGTAGCAACGACGATAACAACAAACAGCAGTAGCAACGACGATAACAACAAACAGCAGTAGCAACGACGATAACAACAAACTGTAGTAGCAACACGATAACAACAAACTGCAGTAGCAACGACGATAACAACAAACTGTAGTAGCAACACGATAACAACAAACTGCAGTAGCAACGACGATAACAACAAACTGTAGTAGCAACACGATAACAACAAACTGCAGTAGCAACGACGATAACAACAAACAGCAGTAGCAACGACGATAACAACAAACTGTAGTAGCAACGACGATAACAACAAACAGCAATAGCAACGACGATAACAACAAACAGCAAGGAGAACAAAGACGAAAATAGAACAGAGCAGTAGCAACAGCAACAGCAACAGCAACAGCAGCAGCAGCAGCAGCAACAATATCAGCAACACAAAAACAGTAGTAGACGCAACCGCAGAAACAACAATAGCAATAGGAAGAGGAGGAGGATGAGGAGGAGGAGAAAGAAAAGGAAGAGGAGGAGTCCCGTTACAAATGAAGACACAGGAAGAAGGTGTGCAGTGAACTGATGGAGGAGAGGGACAGGAAGGGCGAGAGAGAGAGAGAGAGAGAGAGAGAGAGAGAGAGAGAGAGAGGAGGAGAGAGAGAGAGAGAGAGAGAGAGAGAGAGAGAGAGAGAGAGGAGAGAGAGAGAGAGAGAGAGAGAGAGAGAGAGAGGAGGGGGGGGGGCCGTATCTTATCACAAGCCGAAAGATAAGGAGACGAGGTAGTACGTAGTGTGGTGTGACAGGAGGAAGTGATAGGTGAGCGCTACGGAAATCACCTTAATTACGCTGTCGTAGGTGTAGGTGTGACGCATACACACACACACACACACACACACACACACACACACACACACACACACACACACATACACACGCACACACACGCACACACACACACACAAAACACACACACAAAAGAAAAAGTGCTCGTGGGTGCCTTGATTCTCTAATTATCTTACTCTTCGTATTAATAACTTGTCTTTTTACATGTATCATACGTCTTTTTTTAGGAGGAAATATAACACTGTAGTTCTTGTATTATATTCTCATGTTTATTGCCCAAGCAGCAGGATTTTTTTTCTTTACTTATAAACCTGCTCATTGAGTTTTTGCATTTATTGAAAAAAATGGTTTATGAGTGTTAAATATAGTGTTGATTATATCTCTGCAGATTTCTCTTCTATGAATTCGTATAATGTAGCTATTACTGATTATTTGGCAAAAACACATCCCCACACCCACACACACACACACACACACACACACACACACACACACACACACACACACACTCACACACATACACACATTCACCCACCCACATACACATACACACACTCACACACATACACACATTCACCCACACACACACACTCATACACATACACACACAAACACACCCACCCACACACACACACACTCACACACATACACACACTCATCCACACACACACACACACACATGTATACTTAAGCTTACCATCCTCCTCAATACACATATACATAATTCTATAACGCAAGCAGTGATAAAGATACATGGAAAGCCCCTCTTTAGAGAGCAAAGAGGCAAATACTATAATATTTTATACATGACGTAATGAACAGAAACTGAAAACACTTGTTGGTGTCAAGTGTGTTATGAAACGTGAAAAATATGCAGCTAATTTTCCATTTCATTCATTCTTCTATTCATAAAGTCCTTTACCTATTCATCTACTTATTTATTAATTCATCCATTAATTAATTATATTTTATATATTTTTATTTTGTTTTCTCTTTCTCTCTCTCTTTTTTTTTCTCTCTCTCTCTTTCACTCTCGCTGTCAACGGATTACCTTTAAATCTGTCTACGTTATCGTTGTTTATGTAACCGAATGCAACACAAACAAACACCAAAACAGAAAAGATACAAAATAAAAATAAAGAAATAAGAGATAGACAATAATAATAAGAAACATCAATGAATGGAATAATGATGCATAATACTTATATATTATTTTTTCTTGTAACGGATTTTTTTTTTCATTCTGATGTGAAACTAGGTGGATTTACATAATTTGTAATGTGATATCCTTAAAGACAAATTTGCTTCCGTTTGTATTTGAATTACATCGTGTTTCTCTCCTTCCTTCTAGTTTGCTATCCGTCTTCATTTTTTTTTGGTTCTGTTCTTTAAACGCTGCCTCTTCCCCTTCATCGTCTTCCTCTTTCTGTTCTTCCCGCTACTTCCTGCCTGAGGTCGGCAGTGGTCCTCAGCCTACAAGGAGGAGGAGGAGGAGGAGGGGGAGAAGGAGGAGGAGGTGGAGGAGGAGGAGGAGGAGGAGGAGGAGGAAGAGGAGGAGGAGGAGGAGGAGGAGGAGGAGGAGGAGGATACCACAGATACAAAGTTGCCTTCAAACTTGTCAAAAACTTCTTCTTTTCTCTCTACTCTTATCAATTCGACATATCACCTCGCCATGCTTCCTGTGTGTGTGTGTGTGTGTGTGTGTGTGTGTGTGTGTGTGTGTGTGTGTGTGTGTGTGTGTGTGTGTGTGTGTGTGTGTGTGTGTGTGTGTGTGTGTGTGTGTGTGTGTGTGTGTGTGTGTGTGTGTGTGTGTGTGTGTGTGTGTGTGTGTGTGTGTGTGTGTGTGTGTGTGTGTGTGTGTGTGTGTGTGTGTGTGTGTGTTGACCAGCGCATTGCATTGATCGACACATTCACAGATGCACCCACCTATACCATCCACCAACACACCCACACACACACACACACACAAGTAATCGACAGGTCAGGGCGGCACAATAACCCGCCAGGTGAGTACACAAGCACCTGGCCAGGGCCTCGCGCCGCTGCACTCGAGCTTGCCGGGGCGATCACAGGCAGGGAAGGAAGGAGACGCGGCGCCACCATGCGTGCACACGAAATTTAGAACATAATAACATAAGAAAACTAGGGGTGGGGGGGTGGGGGGGCACTCAGTAGAGCGCATACCTCCGCAAGAATATTTCATTCACCATGTTAAAGGATAAGGAAAATCGGATTTTCAATTGGTTGCCATGGCAACAGTTATGATTCGATTTCATCCAAAAACAGTTGTGATTCGATTTCATCCAAAATTAAATCAGTTCTTCCTTATACCAAATAGACTTGGTATACCAAGTTTGGTCTAAATCTATTCGTAACTTTTCGAGAAATCCTGTACACTACTAACAAACAGACATATCGGGGTGAAAACATAACCTCCCTTCAACTTCGTTGGTGGAGGTAATAAGGAAGCTTTAAGAGGCCGCGAGACCTACACGTGGTAGTTCCTGTTACTTAACACTACCTACATCCACCTTTCATCGCCATCTATAAAGCTGTCTAGCCTCCTTTTAGAACTCCCTATTGCCTCCGCACTAACCACCTGACGACTTCAAAGACAAGCTTCAAAAGACAAAACAAGACAAGACGAAATTATAGACAAGCTTCGGCGATTAACATTAATTTATATGATAGTCAATATATATGTTTTACGCGCACGAATGGATGTTTGTGTAATATCTGTACGTATATCCATGTCTTGTAAGGTTAAGATATGATTTTTTTAATGTAGCAGTCTTCATTCGTGTCTCTTGTGTCCCTGTTCGGAGCTTAATTTAAGAATCACGAGGAAGGTTGATTTAAATAAAAAAAAAAGTAGGATGCTATACAATGCCTATACAAAAATAATATTACTGTATCTATTAATTATTCTACCAATATATCGAATCAAAACTTTCAGGTGACTGTACAAGGCTATTCAAATATGTTTTTTTTTTTCAGCGACAAACTATAACGTGACAAATTATTATTCGGATAATTTTATAAAAGTTTTCATCGTGTTTGGCATAAAATAAGATCCACGACTTTTCCTTTCCTTTTACTTTACCGTTCGAGTGTGCATGAACCTTAGGCAGCCAAGAACAGTGAAGGAGGAAGAGGGGGAGTGAGAAAGGAAAGGAAGGAGGGGGTAAGAGGAAGGAAGGGAAGGAGGGAGAAGAAAGACAGGTGGATAGAGAGGAGTGACTAATATACTTTGATGAGATAAGTGAGAAAGACAGTGAGAGGGAGAGGCAGACAGACAGACAGGGGATGGAGAAAAGAAAGAGATGCGACGTGATTCACCGACAGACAGTTGAAGGAGGGGAGGACGGGCGCTGACGCATCTCCTGTCTGTAGCTTTGCTGAGTGTGGGGAGGCGCGAAGGATATGCTGACGGAGGTGATGATGGAACTAATGACAATGATAGTAGTAGTTATGGTAGTGGTAGTAATAGAAGGGGTGATAGTGGAACACACACACACACACACACACACACACACACACACACACACACACACACACACACACACACACACACACACACACACACACACACACACACACACACACACACACACACACACACACACACACACACACACACACACACACACACACATTCCTGGACACGAGGCAGACATTCCCGCCTTTTTTACCTTAATCTGGCTAGAAAAATGAACAAAAATTGAGGCGAAGAAGAGACTAACAGCCTACAAACGTCCTACAGACAGCATCTTTCGCAGCTTTGTGTGTTCATAATAACAGCGTCATTATTATCATCATTATGTCATTACTCATTATCATTATTATCACTTATTATTGTTATTCTTGTCATTATCATCATTATTGTTTTTGTAGCTGTTTTTGTTGTTATGATTGTACTTGCAGTAATAGCAATGATGATAATGATAGAGATAAAACTCTTAATAACAGTAATACTATAATAAAATGAAAATAGGAATAATAATAATGGAATAATGATAGCAATAATAATGATAATAATGATGACAATGATTAGAGCTATGAAAATGATAATAATGATATAATATTTGTAATGATAATAACAATAATAAGCCTTTCACACTATTGAATGCTCAGTCCCCTGTGACTCAGTGCCTTCTTGACCCAATCTCTCTATCCCTTTCTTGGTCTTCCCCTCCCTCTCTCACCTTCTGAGAGAGAGAGAGAGAGAGAGAGAGAGAGAGAGAGAGAGAGAGAGAGAGAGAGAGAGAGAGAGAGAGAGAGAGAGAGAGAGAGAGAGAGAGAGAGAGAGAGAGAGAGAGAGAGAGAGAGAGAGAGAGAGAGAGAGAGAGAGAGAGAGAGAGAGAGAGAGAGAGAGAGAGAGAGAGAGAGAGAGAGAGAGAGAGAGAGGAGAGAGAGGAGAGAGAGAGAGAGAGAGAGGAGAGAGGAGAGAGAGAGAGAGAGAGGAGAGAGAGAGAGAGAGAGAGAGAGAGAGAAGATTTTCATCCTATCTAGACACTTTGCAAGTACCAACTACAAGGTTATTGACTATACAAAGCGCCGCCACGTCAGCACGAACTAGGCGGACTCGAAGTCCACGAGTCCGAGGCGGACTCCCCCTTTGCACTCCAACACTACCTCCTGAAGTGCGAGGCAACCTCCCACCTCAGGGAACGCCTCCCACCTCATCCGCAGCCCGGACATCCAGGTGCCGCCGCCGCTGCTGCTGCGGTAATTAGATCTGTCCTTCTGGCCACTCTCACCTCCACCGTTCGGGAGTACCCCCCCCCCTAAGGTAGCTCCAATACACTGCCTTATATATATATATATATATTTTTTTTTTTATTGTAATGCCATAATTCCACAGGCGGGCTGCTATAGGCAAAAGCTCGCGTCAACCACAGTGTTGACAAAATATTAACAACAACATTGATTGATTGATTGATTTATTGGCCTTTTTTTTTTCTTCAGATATCACAATTATCATACATAGGTATAATGATCACAAGCCCTGGTCCATCGAGCCGAAGCTCTTGTATGGACTTGATGCTTAAACATGTATGTGTGGGCAGACGTAGCTTCTCGTAAGGCCTAATATATTAACACTAACAAACAACGGAAAAACCCCCAACTATATGTACATACTAGCCGCAAAGCCGCCCTCCGGGCGGACTTTTTGGCTAGCTCCTGCGGAGGGCTATTGGTGGGCCAAGGCCCACCAAACACAGACTCTCCAGATAGCCCCTTCTAGCTTTCCTGAAATCATGGATGTAGAAATGTATGTATTAACGCCAACCTATTCACATCACCCCCAACCCATTCACTCACCCATTACCCATCACCCCCCACCCATTCACTCACCCATTACCCCCCCCCCCCATTATCCATCACCACACACCCATTCATTCACCCATTACCCATCACCCCCCATCTATTCCCTCACCCATCACCCATCACCCCCCACCCATTCACTCACCCATCACCCCACACCCATTACCCATCACCCCACACCCATTACCCATCACCCCACCCATTCACTCACCCATTACCCATCACCCTACATCAAGGTTTCCTCAATTCTCGCAACCCACTTTTTTTTTCACAATTCTCGCTAATAGGCTGCTAAAAAAAAAAAAAAAAAGTGATCGGATCATCTCATAAATGGGCTTAAAACCTTCCCCTGCTCGAGCCGGTTCCAAAACTGTGTCATATGAGGGGATTTCGCCACAGGGGGCGGCACCTGGAGCGGACACACACACACACACACACACACACACACTTTCGCTTATATTATTATAGATATACGTACATAAACATAGTTTTGCATGATTATTATTGATCATTACATAACTAAAACAAAAACAAAAACAAAATAATAATTATAGCAGTAAAAATAAAAATTGTAAAAATAATAATAATGATATTATTGAAATAATAATAATAATAATAATAATAATAATAATAATAATGATAATAATAATAACAATAATAATAATAATAATAATAATAGCAAAACTAATAATAATAATTAGTCATCAATGATGGTACCAATGTTAATAATAATGATAAAAGTAAAAATAAAGATAATAATAATGATAACAATTAACAGTGATAAAAATGATAATAGAATAGCAATAATAATTATGATAATAATAATAAGGATGATAATAATAATAATGATGGGAATAATAATGGCTGTGAAATTGCAAATTTCACAGCAGCTTTAGAATGTGAATAACTAAAAAATATTAGAATTTTACTGATACTATAGCAAGATAGTAATAAAAATAATAATACATATAACAATAGTAATATTATGAGAGAGAGAGAGAGAGAGAGAGAGAGAGAGAGAGAGAGAGAGAGAGAGAGAGAGAGAGAGAGAGAGAGAGAGAGAGAGAGAGAGAGAGAGAGAGAGAGAGAGAGAGAGAGAGAGAGAGAGAGAGAGAGAGAGAGAGAGAGAGAGAGGAGAGAGAGAGAGAGAGAGAGAGAGAGAGAGAGAGAGAGAGAGAGAGAGAGAGAGAGAGAGAGAGAGAGAGAGAGAGAGAGAGAGAGAGAGAGAGAGAGAGAGAGAGAGAGAGAGATATGACGTAGGAGAATGAACGAGTGAAAGAGGAAAGAGAAAGGAGGAAAAAATAGAGGAAAAATACATTAGAAAGGAGGAAAGGAAAGAGAGAAGAGACGAAGGAGGAAATAAATTAAAGCGAGAGATGGGAGAAAAAAATGACAACAGAAAAATTAATGTTTATACTACTTTCTTAACTTCCCTTCAAAGAAAATGAAGGAAAAATATACCTGGACAACCCAAAATGAAATCGTTGGTCAGAGAGCACACACCAGAAAACGTTGATGCAGCGTAACGTTTGGCCGAGGAGCTGCTGCCCTAGACATTGCTATTCCTCGAGTCTTCCTGGAGGAGGGGAACGACCTGGACTAAGGCTTAATTTGGGGCCTGACCACCATCGCCACCACTACCACCACCACCACCTTCCCTCCTCTATGTCTTACGCACACCCCTTCCTTCTCCCTGCCCCTTCCCTCCTTCCCTTCCTCAAAACCCTAACCACATCCCTTTCCCTCCTCTCCTCGTCTAACCACACACCCCTGGCCACACCCTATACCTTCCTCACATTCCCCCTACATCCCTTCAGCCTTCAAGAGTTTACGGAAGACCTAGAAGCCTTAAATCTAAGCAACAGAAACCGTCTTTAGCGTCTAGGGAACACCATATATTCACGAAAAGGACCGCCTACCTTATCATACTACACTTATTTTGCGTAGAAATCTGAAAAACGAGAAGACGAATCCGGTGTTTTGTTTATCTGCGAAAGGCCGACGTCTGGGGTGAACGACCGCAGCAGGAGGGCGAAGAGGTGGGGTAGGAAGGAGGCCGTGCAAGTGGTGGAGGATGAGGGGGAGACCACGTGGGGTGTGGGAGGTGGAGGGGAAAGTGGGGGAAGCGTCTGGGCGATCACCTACGACTCCAAGACACGTGGTTCCTGGACGAAGCACCGTGTGTGTGTGTGTGTGTGTGTGTGTGTGTGTGTGTGTGTGTGTGTGTGTGTGTGTGTGTGGTGTGTGTGTGTGTGTGTGTGTGTGTGTGTGTGTGTGTGTGTGTGTGGTGTGTGTGTGTGTGTGTGTGTGTGTGTGTGTGTGTGCGTGTGTGTGTGTGTGTGTGTGTGTGTGTGTGTGTGTGTGTGTGTGTGTGTGTGTGTGTGTGTGTGTGTGTGTGTGTGTGTGTGTGTGTGTGTGTAGTCTTGTCCAGTTTCCTGTACGGCTATATAGGAATGGAGGCCGAAGGAGGGGCAGCAGAAGGGATGATATAAATATACTTCAAGACCTGTGAGAGAGAGATAGAGAGAGATATATATGCGCACAGGTGTAACAACGAGACACAGACACACACACACATACAACATGGGGGGGGGGGGAGAGGAAGAGAGAGAACACCTGCTTTAGGCTGGAAAACGCCACGGGTGGAGGGACGGAGCACGTGCATGGCATAACACATGAATGAGGTGGCTTGGCTGAGGGGTCGACGGTCACGGAGACTCACTCACCGGGGACGCGTAGTAACATTCCTATGAATGGGTCCCTTCCACCTTCTTCCTCGCCCTCCCCCCATACTACCACCACCACCATTTTCCCTCCTTATCCCCCAGTAGGGTCTCCTTACCTGGCCCCTCCCTCCCTCCTTCCCTCTTCCATACTGACGATGACCTGCATCACATACACCCACATGCATATTATAAATGCAAACACAAACAAACACAGTGACTCGTCTGGAAATCAAGTCTTCTTTCGGTGGTGTCAAAATATCTGTCAGGGAAACCGTCAACGTATTAATCTTGTGTTTGATGTCCAGTTCTCACTCCTTGGGTGTTTTTCTTTATAGAAAGAAGAGCTGCATGTAATTGGTTAATTATAAAGGGTGTGGCAGTGATTGAGGAAGATAAGAAAGAAGTATTAAAAACAACAACAAGAAGAAAAAACACAACAGAAAAAAGCAACGGCTGGGATAACACTTGCAGTTTGTAAGAAGTAACCGAACAATAAAATAAGGTAGAAAAAACGTAAGAAGATGAAGGAGAACAGGAATATAAAGAAGATACTTTAGTAGATAGGAGGATAAAGACAATATTATGGAGACAAGACATGGAAAAGGAAGAAAGAAAAAGAAAAAGAGGAAGCAGAAAATATATAAAGTGCTGATGAGAGGAAGAAGAAAATGAAAAGATAAAATAAAACAGTAAAACGATGACAATAATAATAACAATAACAACAATAAAATATGAAAACAACAACAAAAACAACGAAGACAACAATAATATCTACATCAATAGCAACACCAAAAAAAACGCCACAACAACGCAAGCAGCAACAGCAGCATCAACATCAGAAACTCGGTCCAGCGTGGCCACAAACTGCCTAGCTGTAAACCTCAAGTTGAATGACCTGCCACTACCGCCTCGGAGTGCTTGTGTGCATGTGTGTGTGTGTGTGTGTGTGTGTGTGTGTGTGTGTGTGTGTGTGTGTGTGTGTGTGTGTGTGTGTGTGTGTGTGTGTGTGTGTGTGTGTGTGTGTGTGTGTGTGTGTGTGTGTGTGTGTGTGTGTGTGTGTGTGTGTGCGTGTGTGTGTGTGTGTGTTCAGTAGTGCATTTACCTCTGCCTGCGTGTCTGCCTGCCTGGTCTCGTGCTTTCGCTGTTTGATACATGCTTTTACATGCTTTCCTTGGCAGAGAGAGAGAGAGAGAGAGAGAGAGAGAGAGAGAGAGGAGAAGGAGAGAGAGAGAGAGAGAGAGAGAGAGAGAGAGAGAGAGAGAGAGAGAGAGAGAGAGAGAGAGAGAGATTATCACACAGGTTGACAGACACAGATAAATAGACAAAAAGAAATAAACATAAATAGTGAAACATACATAATCTATCGTTAAGACGCACCATTTTCAAGATAACACACACACACACACACACACACACACACACACACACACACACACCACACACACACACACACACACACACACACACACACACACACACACACACACACACACACGCACATACATACATACAGACGGCTTCCTTGTACGGTCATAGTCTGATTTAAAAAGAATACATGAACGTGTATATACGATTACTTAGAACTAACATTAATTCTTCCATTCACCATTATCATCATTATTATCATTAGTATTACACAAACATATCACGACCCTTCTCCACATGGCTTTAAATAAAGTAGGTGATTTGCATGATTACTACTACGTATATAACTGCAACTACAACATACTACTACTACTACCCCTACTACTGCTACTGACACTGTTACTGTTATTATATCATCAGCGTTGGGTAGTGATGGTGGTGAACCTAACCTAGCCTAACCTAACCTAACCTAGCCTAACCTAGCCTAGCCTAACCTAACCTAGCCTAGCCTAACCTAACCTAACCTAACCTAGCCTAGCCTAACCTAACCTAGCCTAACCTAACTTAACCTAACCTAACCTAACCTAACCTAACCAAACCTAACTTAAGCTTGCTGATTCATTGACTGGTGAATGTGTGTTATGATAAAAAAATTACTTTCGCTACGATAAATTTATTGCGAAATTTACAGATACATGTTTGTTATTGTTTGTACTATATTGTTATTTTATTATTACCAACTTATGATTTCACACACACACACACACACACACACACACACACACACACACACACACACACACACACACACACACACACACACACACACACACACACACACACACACACACACACACACACACACACACACACACACACACACACACACACACACACACACACACACACACACACACACACACACACACACACACACACACACACACAAATAAACAAACAAACAAACACAAACAAACACAAACAAACACACACACACACACACACACACACACACACACACACACACACACACACACACACACACACACACACACACACACACACACACACACACACACACACACACACACACAC
This sequence comes from Chionoecetes opilio, assembly GCA_016584305.1. Taxonomy (NCBI): domain Eukaryota; kingdom Metazoa; phylum Arthropoda; class Malacostraca; order Decapoda; family Majidae; genus Chionoecetes; species Chionoecetes opilio. Next base: position 19,752 of record JACEEZ010026473.1, read on the forward strand.
ATAAACAAATAAACAAACACAAACAAACAAACACACACACACACACACACACACACACGCACACACACGCACATACACGCACATACACGCACATACACACACAGACACACACACACACTCACACACAAACACTCACTCACATACACATACAGGCCTATACATGTTGATATATACGGCCTACCATCAATATACTATTATTTAGGTTAAGAGTCTTATGCTAGTTTTTTTGTACCTATGAGGCCCTTGGTAAAAGTTGGGTGAGGTCTTTGTTGCTCTTTTGTGTGTGGCCACTGTGTTCCCATGAGCTGCCGCACCTAAGGTCACGGCGGAAGGAGGAGGTGGAAGAGGAGGAGGAAAGAGGAGGAGGATTACATAGGATTACATAGGAATAACAGACACCAGGAGACCTATTGGTCCATGACGAGGGTATCTGCTGAAACTACATACTACTAACTATCAACTACTTGTAAGAAAACAGTTGGAACATGAGGAGGAGGAGGAGGAGGAGGAGGAGGAGGAGGAGGTATAAATCCAATTAAGTTCTTTTAGTGCATCGTCATGTTTTTCTTCATGTTAGCATTTCTTTTTTTCATCTTCACTTCCGTTTATTTTCAATATATCCTTTTACAGTATCATTTATGGAGCTCTTTTCGTGATTATTTTTCCACATTTCTTTTTTATCAAACAGCTAAAACAGCATTTCTTAACTAGTACTTATGCATCACCTCTTCACACATCCATGTCTCACCTCTGTTCATAAAAAAAAAAAAAATGTATGTATCTAGAGATGTATGTATGTATGTGTGTCTAGAAAATGAAAGAATATTAGATCCAATATATCTACTGCGGTTCTTTCTTTAACTTAGCACAATTCCTTCCATACTACTTGTAATCCTGCATTTTCTTCACCTTTCTTGACGTCCGCAGGTCGTCCCTATTGTCATGAAGTCACATTATTCCTCAGTGTTTGGCTTCATCACGTGATCCTCGCCTTTCCTTCGTCTCAGTAACGCTGTTCACCTAAACAATCATAAAGAAAGGTATAACGAAAGAATCAAAAGCAATTATTCATTTTCTCTCAAAAGTCAGGAATGAAAAGCTCAAGTAATACTGTCATTAAAAATAAAACTTAATGTATCCTGTAATTCTTACGATGTTGGGGGAAAAGAAAAATGAAAAGAAAAATATATCATCGGTAAACTCATACCAGAAGCACGTTAGACTTTTACTAGAGTCATTAAGAGCAAGTCTTAAAGAACGAAACAATGCCGAGATTATAATGAACAGCGTTACTGAGACGAAGGAATGGCGAGGATCACGTGATGAAGCCAAACACTGAGGACTGAGGTGCCTTCATTACAATAGGGAAGACCTGAGGACCCCAAGAAATGTGAAGAAAATGCATGATTGCAAGTAGTATGGGAGAAATTATGCTAAGTTGCTTTTGATTCTTTCGTTATATCTTTCTTTATGATTGTTTAGGTGTGTGTGTGTGTGTGTGTGTGTGTGTGTGTGTGTGTGTGTGTGTGTGTGTGTGTGTGTGTGTGTGTGTGTGTGTGTGTGTGTGTGTGTGTGTGTGTGTGTGTGGGTGTGTGTGTGTGTGTGTGTGTGTGGGTGTGTGTGTGTTTCGTAAATTTACCGTTCATTAGCTATAGGCCTACTGACTTACCTGTGTGTGGTGTGTGTGTGTGTGTGTGTGTGTGTGTGTGTGTGTGTGTGTGTGTGTGTGTGTGTGTGTGTGTGTGTGTGTGTGTGTGTGTGTGTATGTGTGTGTGTGTGTGTGTGTGTGTGTGTGTGTGTGTGTGTGTGTGTGTGTGTGTGTGTGTGTGTGTGTGTGTGTGTGTGTGTGTGTGTGTGTGTGTGTGTGTGTGTGTGTGTGTTGTGCGACAAGCTTTCCGAGTTAACATTTAGCACTACGCCTTCCTCGGCCTCGTCCGTGCCTCCACCCTCGCATGTAGCAGAAAAGAGAGAGAGAGAGAGAGAGAGAGAGAGAGAGAGAGAGAGAGAGAGAGAGAGAGAGAGAGAGAGAGAGAGAGAGAGAGAGAGAGAGAGAGAGAGAGAGAGAGAGAGAGAGAGAGAGAGAGAGAGAGAGAGAGAGAGAGAGAGAGAGAGAGAGAGAGAGAGAGAGAGAGATACTCACATTACTTCCGCATTGATGTCATCCACAACTCTCTCTCTCTCTCTCTCTCTCTCTCTCTCTCTCTCCATCACCTTCCATCACCCAACATTCCCTTCCCTACCGTACCCTTTGCAAATCTTTTCACACGACCGGCTACTCCTCTGACACATATATTGTAGTTCCCCGTGCTAGTCAATATTTACAAAACGCGATAACGTGCCAGTATTTTCACCGGAACTGACGGCCAGCAGAAACCCTGACGCCACTGTCATGTATATATATGTCTGTCTGTCTGTCTTGCGTGGACCCAGTGACATGGTGAGTGATGAAGTCTGCGAAAGAGTCATTTGGTACGAACAACTCACGCAAACTAGTATTGATGCTGCTATTGTTGTGGTCTGATGCCTCAGTCCATTTAGAAAACTTTACGTTGCTGTTTTACCGAACGACCAGTGTGTGAGTGTGTGTGTGTGTGTGTGTTTGTTGAAGCTTCACTGCCTTCGTATATACCGTATGATATTGCCTCAAAAGCTCCAACCTGTTCTACCTATCTTGAAAGTCATGGAGGAACTTGGAGGAACAAAAAGTAATTTATTGATAGGAGTGCTCTGAAAAAGAGAGAGAGAGAGAGAGAGAGAGAGAGAGAGAGAGAGAGAGAGAGAGAGAGAGAGAGAGAGAGAGAGAGAGAGAGAGAGAGAGAGAGAGAGAGAGAGAGAGAAGAGAGAGGAGAGAGAGAGAGAGAGAGAGAGAGAGAAGGAGGAGAGAGAGAGAGAGAGAGAGAGAGAGAGGAGAGAGAGAGAGAAGAGAGAGAGAGAGAGAGAGAGAGAGAGGAGAGAGAGAGAGAGAGAGAGAGAGAGAGAGAGAGAGAGGAGAGAGAGAGAGAGAGAGAGAGAGAGAGAGAGAGAGAGAGAGAGAGAGAGAGAGAGAGAGAGAGAGGAGAGAGAGAGAGAGAGAGAGAGAGAGAGTTGCGTTGCCCCTTTACGCAAACACAGTGCAAAGGAGCAGTTTTCAGAATCAAAGAGCTGTCAATTCTGTGTGCGACGATAGCATTGTGTCTTTCTACTTCAACGTGAGGACTACGGTTTTATTTGCCCAAGACTTTTACGCAGCAAGATAAACAAACATGTACCGTTTCGTTAGCAGTGTTTGCTAAGATCTTTGAAAGGCTCGCTAGCGGATGTCCTTGAAACAGTGAGGCGCTCTAGGTAGGAGTCACAGTTTTTCAGAGTCGAGGAAAACGGGTTCAATTCTCATGCAAATGAAGCGGAATTGAAATGAGAAAACGGAAATGGAAAGGAAAATGCGGACGGCGTCTAAATTTCTAGCCTTTAGGAATGTGCTTCTATCTCATGACAAATAATCCACTGACACGTCCAATAATCGTGTGTGTGTGTGTGTGTGTGTGTGTGTGTGTGTGTGTGTGTGTGTGTGTGTGTGTGTGTGTGTGTGTGTGTGTGTGTGTGTGTGTGTGTGTGTGTGTGCGTATGTGTGTGTGTGTGTGTGTGTGTGTGTGTGTGGGGTGTGTGTGTGTGTGTGTGTGTGTGTGTGTGTGTGTGTGTGTGTGTGTGTGTGTGTGTGTGTGTGTGTGTGTGTGTGTGTGTGTGTGTGTGTGTGTGTGTGTGTGTGTGTGTGTGTGTGTGTGTGTGTGTGTGTGTGTGTGTGTGTGTGTGTGTGTGTGTGTGTGTGTGTGTGTGTGTGTGTGTGTGTGTGTGTGTGTGTGTGTGTGTGTGTGTGTGTGTGTGTGTGTGTGTGTGTGTGTGTGTGTGTGTGTGTGTGTGTGTGTGTAGGTGGATCAGGAAGGGGTACAAATAAAACTTGAAGAGGAAGAGGTGGTGGAGGAAATATAAAGGTGGATCTGTAAGGTGAAGGTGGCTTGGGTATAGCGAGTGCCCACAGGAAAAAAAGTAGGAGAGAAAGAAGGAGGAGGGGGAGGAGTAGTAGGAGGATGTGGAGGAGGAGGAAGACACCAGTAACAGGCTGGCATCTTGAGGTCGGTGTCCGGGACCAGTTGGGGTGAGCGACCGACCTTGCCGCGGCTGCCAACGTTTTCTTCTCACCAAGAGGCACACCACCACCACCACCACCATCACCACCACCAGGTTCTTGCCCTCCTGTGCCTACACCTGCGCCTTCACCCTCGCCACCACCACTACAACACCAACACCTCATTCCATGCCCATAAGTAAACATTGGGTGGAGCCTTTACATAGCATTGGTGTTTGTATGTATGGATTTCCCTTTTCCGAATTTGGTATCCTTTTCGATGATCAGTATAAAATATTCTAAATTTTAATATCAGTTTGGCCATGTCTTTCAACCCTGAAAATATTGTTATAAAATTTGTTTTTTGTTTAGCTTTTTTGATTTTCTAAAATAAAAGAGAAAAGTGTTGGCGTCTTCCAAGTTTCAAGAACAAGATTTTGCTTATTCTGTCTTTCTTTCCATTTTAAACTTGTTTCATTCTTTTGATGTATCCGGTCTTTGAGTTCGGTCATGGCCGGCTCTTTTTAGTTTCTTTCCTTCACAGTCTTCTACCGTTTGATTTGATTCAGCATAGATAACAGTAAACTGTTATCTATGGATTCAGTATTCAGACCTTCGCTTGCTGGCCACCACTACTCTTTGCCTCCTACTCTTACTCCTCGCCGCCGCCGCCGCAACTTGGCTAACGCGAGTAAGTTTGTGTCCCGTTATTCAAGGAGACCAGCAATTCATGTGTGTGTGTGTGTGTGTGTGTGTGTGTGTGTGTGTGTGTGTGTGTGTGTGTGTGTGTGTGTGTGTGTGTGTGTGTGTGTGTGTGTGTGTGTGTGTGTGTGTGTGTGTGTGTGTGTGTGTGTGTGTGTGTGTGTCTGTGTGTCTGTGTGTGGGTGTGGGTGTGTGTTTACATGTCGCCGTTACAGTGGCGTCAAGCAGACAGGACCAACACACCAGCTGTTGTGCTGAGATGCAAACATTATGGAACGCGTAGTAAGGCCTTGCTTCAGGTCAAGAGAACGAGGTCGGGACCAGGAAATGACGAGTTGGTGCGTCGAGATCTAAATTAAGTTTATTTTTACATTTAACCCCAAGCAAAATATAGACAGCCTCAGGTGCTATGCCAGTCACGGAGGAACACTAGTTTTGCCGCATCCTGTTGTGTTTACTCCGCGCCATAGTATGCAACAGGGGACCCTAAACTTTTCAGTTCATCGACCCCTTAGGAAATTCCTGTTCGATTATCGACCCCAGAGGATCCATTACAATTACATTAGTAAACTAGGGGGGGGGGGGGGGGGGCACTCTGTAGAGCGCATACCTCCGCCCGAATATTTCATCAAATATACGTATATATATATATCAGTATGAGCGCATACCTCCGGCCGAATATTTCATCAATTGGTTGCCATGGCAACAGTTGTCAATAGATTTAATCCAAAATTAAATCAGTTCTTCCTTATACCAAATAGACTTGGTATACCGAGTTTGGTCCAAATCTATTCGTAACGTTTCGAGAAATCCTGTACACTAACAAACAGACAGACAGACAGACAGATCGGGGTGAAAACATAACCCCTCCAACTTCGTTGGCGGAGGTAACAAACAAGTCAATAAATACAGTACTACTCCTATTTTCATAAAGATCTTCATCCTTGTGCATCACTGTGTGGTCCGTGGTGAAAAGTATTGTTTTTCACAAACACAGTTCATTGGCCTCCCTCCACCGATGGCTATAGGTAGAGGTAAGGAAGGGGGCATAAGATGGATGGGATGGGGGCATATGAGGATACATTAGAAAGGTAAAGATGGGCCACGTAAGCTGCGTGGCCTCTGTGCTCTTCTCCGTCACATTAGCGAACAAGAACTACCATGTGTAGATCTCACGGTCTCTTGCAGTTTCCTTATTTTCTTATGTTCTTATGTTCTAATGAGCCTGTGGTGGGTGAGAACCCGCTACCCCGGGACACAGGGCTAGTGTGACATCCGGGTTACCACATTTACCTTCCCCAGGTTTCCCCAGGTACCCATTTATCGACCCACCCCGAAAGGAAGGATGAATAGCTGTATGGGCTGCACGCCGACTGCCCTGACCGATATTCGATCCAGGGCCCGCGGATTCGTAGCTAAGCGCGCTACCCACTACACCACAGAGGCGTGGTGATATGGCTGAAAAAATACTACTACTACTACTAATGGTACTGGTAGTGAGAAAAAGACGATGAAAATATAGCTACAGTAATATTGAAATACTAGCCGCAAAGCCGCCCTCCGGGCGGACTTTTTGGCTAGCTCCTGCGGAGGGCTATTGGTGGGCCTTCGGCCCATCAAACACAGCTTTCTGGAGAGTGTGTTTGGTGGGCCTTTGGCCCACCAAACACAGACTCTCCAGATAGCCCCTTCTAACTTTCCTGAAATCATGGATGTAGAAATGTATGTATTAACGCCTTACCCATCACCCCCCACCCATTCACTCACCCATTACCCATCACCCCCCACCCATTCACTCACCCATTACCCATCACCACACACCCATTCACTCACCCATTACCCATCACCTCCCACCTATTCCCTCACCCATCACCCATCACCCCTCACCCATTCACTCACCCATCACCCCACACCCATTACCCATCACCCCACCCATTCACTCACCCATTACCCATCACCCTACATCAAGGTTTCCTCAATTCTCGCAACCCACATTTTTTTTTCACAATTCTCGCTAATAAAAAAAAATAAAAAAAAGAAGTGATCGGATCATCTCATAAGTGGGCTTAAAAGTTGCCCCTGGTCGAGCTGGTTCCAAAACTGTGCCATATGATGGGATTGGGGCACTGGGGGCGGCACCTATCGCGGACACACACACGCACAGACAAACACACACACACACTTTCGCTTATATAAGTGAAAGCATATATATAGATATTACAAACGAAAGAGCTCAGTGGTACCTTTTTACATAATTAGGTGATATAATTACCGAGAGGGATGACCTTGATGGATAGACTAGTCCGAATATCAGCCACCAACGCCAAATATCTGATTGACCTCCAGTCGACTTTCCGGTATTTATCGACCCCCTTTTGAGCCCTAATGGCATTTATCAACCCCCTGGCACATCTAATTTTTCAACGTCGTTTATTAGACGTCCAACTCAACAGGAACTAAGTGATTCACGGAGAGCTGCCACCGAGCGCCTAACTTCTGATCTTTCTATAATTTCTGATTGGGGCAAAGCAAACCTTGTTTTGTTCAATGCCTCAAAAACCCAGTTTTCTTCACCTATCTACTCGACAAAACCTACCAGATAACTATGCCCTCTTCTTCAATGACACTCAACTGTCTCCTTCTTCTACAATGAACATTCTAGGACTATCCTTTACTAAAAATCTGAACTGGAAATCTCACATCTCATCTCTTGCTAAAACAGCTTCTAAGAAGTTAGGTGTGCTGTGGCGTCTGCGTCCTTTTTTTTCTCCCTCCCAATTGCTTGCTCTCTACAGGGGCCTTATCCACCCATGTATGGAGTATGTCTCACATGTTTGGGGAGGATCCACTCATACAGCTCTCCTAAACAGGGTTGAGTCAAAAGCTTTTCGTCTCATCAACTCCTCTCCTCTGACTGACTGTCTTCAATCCTTAAATCACCGCAG
>JACEEZ010026473.1:32500-50000 GCA_016584305.1 Chionoecetes opilio
CCAAGCTACGATACTTAGGACGGCGTTTCTTACCTGTGATTGGAAGCTTGACTCCTACCTCATTGTCCCTTGGGCTGGGCTACCCTCTGAGCGAGACTCGAGGAAGTGTATAACCTTTTTGGTGACGGCATTTTGCAAGGTGGGATTGAGATTGAGAATTACAGCGTCAAGATAAAACAACAGACTCCACCCATGGCTACAGAAGACAGCATCCCCGTGATCCGCCGGAAGCACCTCAAGAAGGGGAAGAAGCTGGGCAGCGGCTTCTTCGGGGCCGTGTACCGGGGCAAGCTGGCGCTGGGCCGCGACCAGATCGTGCGCGTGGCCATCAAGGAGCCCGAGGATGACGCCAAGAAGCTGAGCTGGAGCTCGTAGGAGGCAGAGATCCTGCACCTGCTGAAGGGTGTGCGTGCCGTGCCGCAGCTGTACGGCGTAACGGACGCCTCGCCCCCCGCCCTGGTCATGGGCTTGTGCGAGGGGGCGTTGCTCAAGACGCTGTACCTGCATGAGGAGGATCAGCTGTGCCTACGCGCCCTGGTGAAGCTGTGTGACGTGGTGCGGCGCCTTCACGCGTGCGGCATCACGCACGGCGACATCCACGCGGGCAACGTGATGGTGGACGCGGATGAGGAGGGCGAGATGGAGGTGACGCTGCTCGACTTTGGTCTGGCCGAGCGCCACACGGACGTGGCCCGTCAGATGGACGACGTGTTTGCCCTGGTGAAACACGCCCTGCGCCTTCTCCCCGAGACGGAGGAGCTTTCCGGCGTGAGGTGGGCCCTGCAGGGCGCGGCGAACCTCAACACTGTGGAGGACCTGCTCGGCGACGCCCTCAGGCTCCACCAGGCCTCCAACGCAGTGTGAGGTGGATGAAAAGTTTTACCAGAAAATAAATAAAAAAATAAAAAAATATTTAAAAATGGCAGGGTTGCTTCCCCACCCTAGACAGAGTGTGTCGTTTTTCTTACTTTATTTATGAATCCCATGTTTGTTTTTCAACTACTATATTATTATTGAACCTCAAATCTCCAATACTATACAGTATTATGCTACTAAGTTAGCTGCTATTAGCTGCTGCTGCTACTTGTAGTACTAATATCAGTACATATATTACTCTCTCTCTCGTGTGTCTTGCTTTTTCCCATTGTGGTCTCTTCCCTTCCTATACCTCAATATTTTTCCTTTTTCTAAATCTCATTTCGTTTCCATTTCTTTTAATCTTTCCTTTTGTAACTAAATAAATAGCTGAGACTAAATAAAGTTTCAGCTGTACAGCTAGCCAGTTCTGACACACGGGGCGCTGGGTAAGTATCTATATATCTCGTAAGAGGTGAATAATGATAACTGCAATACTAATAATGACGATGTAATAATACTGACTAGCATAATAATGATAACAATAACAGTGATGACAAAAAGCATTATAATAGAATGAGAATAATATGAAATAAGGGAAATAGATATAAATAGACGTTCATATCTCGTTATTATCATTATTGCAATAAAAGTTACACTAATGTTGATATAAGTAATTATTATAGCTCGATTGTTAGCATCGTTGTTATTATCGCCATTATCATTATCCTGAAATACTATCAAACCTTAACACAATAGTATAATTCAAGGCTTCATTATGCGTGTCTTACTCATATTACTTAACTCGTGACAAAAAAAATAATAAAAAACACCACCACCACTACCACCACCACCAGTAGCAACAATAACAACAACAGCTTCAGCTTACCAAAAACTCTTTCATTCATAGAAAATGTCAAAATCTTTCTGAATCAAATTCCTCTCGTGACTTCTAGCATCTAGCTAATAACATCTTTAACAATTTTTCTTCTTCATCTTTCCCTCCTATGCTTCACCCAGATGGCTCCACAGCTGTCTCATCTACTTCTAAAGCTGAACTCTTCGCTCAAACATTTGCTAAAAATTCCACTCTGGCTGATGAAGGGCTTGTTCCTCCTTCTCCTCCACCCTCTGACTTTATTATGCCTGTCATTAAGATCCTTCGGAATGATGTTTTCTTTGCCCTTTCTGGCCTAGATCCTCGGAAGGCTTACGGTCCTGACGGAGTCCCTCCTATTGTTCTCAAAAACTGTGCTTCTGTGCTTGCACCTTGCCTGGTCAAACTTTTCCGTCTATGTCTATCTACTTCCACCTTTCCTTCTTGCTGGAAGTTTGCTCACATCCAACCTGTTCCTAAGAAGGGTGACCGTTCTAATCCTTCAAACTACCGTCCTATAGCTTTGACTTCCTGCCTTTCTAAAGTTTTTGAATCTATACTTAATAAGAAGATTCTTAAGCATCTATCTGCTCACAATCTTCTATCTGATCGTCAGTACGGTTTCCGTAAAGGGCGATCTACTGGCGATCTTCTAGCTTTCCTAGCTGAATCTTGGTCATCCTCCTTTAGGGGTTTCGGTGAAACTTTTGCTGTTGCCCTTGACATATCAAAAGCTTTTGATAGAGTCTGGCACAAATCTTTAATTTACAAACTACCCTCATTCGGTTTCTATCCTTTTCTATGTACCTTCATTTTAAGTTTCCTTTCAAACCGTTCTATTGCAGCTACTGTAGACGAACATTGTTCTTCTCCTAAATCTATCAATAATGGTGTTCCCCAGGGTTGTGTCCTATCACCCACTCTCTTTCTATTATTCATTAATGATCTTCTAAGTCTAACTCAAAGCCCTATCCACTCCTACGCTGATGATTCTACCCTGCATTTTTCAACGTCGTTTATTAGACGTCCAACTCAACAGGAACTAAGTGATTCACGGAGAGATGCCACCGAGCGCCTAACTTCTGATCTTTCTATTATTTCTGATTGGGGCAAAGCAAACCTTGTTTTGTTCAATGCCTCAAAAACCCAATTTCTTCACCTATCTACTCGACAAAACCTACCAGATAACTATCCCCTCTTCTTCAATGACACTCAACTGTCTCCTTCTTCTACAATGAACATTCTAGGACTATCCTTTACTAAAAATCTGAACTGGAAATCTCACATCTCATCTCTTGCTAAAACAGCTTCTAAGAAGTTAGGTGTGCTGTGGCGTCTGCGTCCTTTTTTTTCTCCCTCCCAATTGCTTGCTCTCTGCAGGGGCCTTATCCGCCCATGTATGGAGTATGTCTCACATGTTTGGGGAGGATCCACTCATACAGCTCTCCTAAACAGGGTTGAGTCAAAAGCTTTTCGTCTCATCAACTCCTCTCCTCTGACTGACTGTCTTCAATCTTTAAATCACCGCCGCAATGTTGCTTCTTTTGCTCTCTTCTACCGTTATTTTCATGCTCACTGCTCTTCTGAACTTGCTAACTGTATGCCTCCCCCACTCCCGCGGCCTCGCTGCACAAGACTTTCTACTCATTCCCATCCCTATTCTGTCCATCTTCCTAATGCAAGAGTTAATCAGTATCTTTACTCTTTCATCCCTTTCACTGGTAAACTCTGGAACTCTCTTCCTGTTTCTATTTTTCCACTTTCCTATGACTTAAATCTTTTCAAAAGAAGAGTAACAAGACACCTCCCGAACTAAATTGGCCTACCCCTTTGTTTTTATTTTAATCTCTTACTGTCTTCTTTATAGGGACTGGCAACTAAGCGGGCTTTGTGTTACCCATTTTTGTTGTGCCCTTGGCCAGTTCCCTGTGATGTTAAAAAACAACAACAACAACAACAACAACAACAACAACAACAACAACATAAAGAGGGGAACAACAACGACAGTCGATACAAATAAATAAACAATAGTTATAATAGTTAAATCCTGTAGCATCATAGCGACATATCTCAACATTCACCATAACAGCATAGGGGAGGGGTAGGGGCATAGCACATAGCTCGCAGCATACCGCAGGGGAGGCGGTAGCAGAGTGGTTAGCGTCTCCGAGTGGCGTTCTCGGTGACCCGAGTTCGATCCTCGATGAGGGCTGTACAATCCACTTAAAATCTTCCTCTGCACCGTCGAGTGGCCTAAGAAAACCCACATGCTGCCCATAATTCTACCTTCGATTACGAGTGCATCATGCCGTCCACACAGGTGGACGGCATGAGCCTATAATACTTACTATACACTATAACATCTATAACTCACGTCACTATAAGAATCCTGCCTGCGCCACCAAGGGCGAGGGCCAACCATCACAGCCCTCAAGTGAACCTCCAGGGCCTACCATCTGGAGGTTACTGCCTACAGACGCTATAGGCACAGATGTAAAAAAGAAAAAAATGCAAGGTTGACGGGGCGAGAAGCACAAGTCTGGGAAATATTTTTTAATACAATTTTTCATCACAAAGGACTGGCCAAGGATAAAAAAAGTAACAAAAAGACTACTTAATTGCCAGTCCCTATATAGAAAACAGTAAGAGAATAAAGAAAGGAGTGTGGGCCAATTTAGTTCAGAAGGTGTCTTGTTACTCCTCCCCTCTAACTGTGAGTATCTTTCTTTATTTTCACTGTTAATAAAGTGTGTTGAAGAGCTCTTGATTTTGATTTTCAAGTATGCGCATATCATCAAGAGTTAATCGTGATCATTTTGACTAATACACTTTTTTTTTCTGGATCTGGACACTTCACATCTATAAAATTGCATGGATAACTTTTGTCTTTTTCTTGAGGTGTTGGAAGAGTGGTTGCCCATTAATTGTTGTGGGTTTAAGAGTGGATGTCTATTTATTGCTGTGGGTTTAAGAGTGGATGTCTATTTATTGCTATGGGTTTAAGAGTGGATGTCTATTTATTGCCGTGGGTTTAAGAGTGGATGTCTATTTATTGCTATGGGTTTAAGAGTGGATGTCTATTTATTGCTGTGGGTTTAAGAGTGGATGTCTATTTATTGCTATGGGTTTAAGAGTGGATGTCTATTTATTGCCGTGGGTTTAAGAGTGGATGTCTATTTATTGCCGTGGGTTTAAGAGTGGATGTCTATTTATTGCTGTGGGTTTAAGAGTGGATGTCTATTTATTGCTGTGGGTTTAAGAGTGGATGTCTATTTATTGCTGTGGGTTTAAGAGTGGATGTCTATTTATTGCTGTGGGTTTAAGAGTGGATGTCTATTTATTGCTGTGGGTTTAAGAGTGGATGCCCATTTATTGCTGTGAGTTTAAGAGTGGATGTCTATTTATTGCTGTGGGTTTAAGAGTGGATGTCTATTTATTTATGTGGGTTTAAGAGTGGATACCCATTTATTTATGTGGGTTGAGTACGAATTAATAGATCCTTCAGAGGAGGATGTGATACAGACTGGAAGGACGCTTTACCTATCATTACATAAACATAAAAAGGGATACGTGAAAGACACTGAAAGATGCGTTACAGAGTGAATAATCACGTTAATAAGTCAGCATGTGTTTTTTTATGCATACTGTTGACATTAAGCATCTCAAAATACACTCATAACATTACTAGAAAACAAATAAAAATGCACAACGTAGAGGTACAAAATTACGTAGCTACAAAAAAAATCACTTTATCTACGTTGCTTTATGTCTTAGGAGAGAAGACAAAAAAAAAAAAAAAAAAAAAATAACTAGGATCCTTTGATGAGCTGCAACCACATAAACTTTAACATCAAGCGCTCTTTAATACACTTATCGGTTGGTAAAAGAAAAATTGGATACTTATAATCTGTCCTAGATATATGTAAGTACCCCTTATACTCTTTCACCCATACAGTTACGTGTTGGCCTCCTCGACCCCTGCATCTCTTCTTCCTCCCCCCTTCTTCTCTTCGTACCCTCCTTCACTACACAACTTCCCCCCTTCACTACACAGCCTCCCCCCCTTCACTACACAGCCTCCCCCCCTTCACTACACAGCCTGCCCCCCCTTCCCTACGCAGCCCCCCTTCACTACACAGCCCCCCTTCACTACACAGCTACCCCCTCCCCACACTACACAGCCTCCCTCCCCTTCACTACACAGCCTCCCCCCCTTCACTACACAGCCTCCCCCCCTTCACTACACAGCCTCCCCCCCTTCACTACACAGCCTCCCCCCCTCCCCTCACTACACAGCCTCCCCCCTTCACTACAAAGCCCCCCTTCACTACACAGCTACCCCCCTCCCCTCACTACACAGCCTCCCCCCCTTCACTACACAGCCTCCACCCCTTCACTACACAGCCTCCACCCCTTCACTACACAGCCTCCCCCTTCACTACACAGCCTCCCCCCTTCACTACACAGCCTCCACCCCTTCACTACACAGCCTCCCCCCTTCACTACACAGCCTCCCCCCTTCACTACACAGCCTCCCCCCTTCACTACACAGCCTCCCCCCCTTCACTACACAGCCTCCCCCCTTCACTACACAGCCTCCACCCCTTCACTACACAGCCTCCACCCCTTCACTACACAGCCTCCACCCCTTCACTACACAGCCTCCACCCCTTCACTACACAGCCTCCACCCCTTCACTACACAGCCTCCACCCCTTCACTACACAGTCTCCACCCCGTCACTACACAGCCTCCCCCCCTTCACTACACAGCCTCCCCCCTTCACTACACAGCCTCCCCCCTTCACTACACAGCCTCCCCCCTACACTACACAGCCTCCACCCCTTCACTACACAGCCTCCCCCCCCTTCACTACACAGCCTCCACCCCTTCACTACACAGCCTCCACCCCTTCACTACACAGCCTCCCCCTTCACTACACAGCCTCCCCCCCGTCACTACACAACCTCCCCCCCTTCACTACACAGCCTCTCCCCCTTCACTACACAGCCTCCCCCCTTCACTACACAGCCTCCACCCCTTCACTACACAGCCTCCCCCCTTCACTACACAGCCTCCCCCCTTCACTACACAGCCTCCCCCTTCACTACACAGCCTCCCCCCTTCACTACACAGCCTCCACCCCTTCACTACACAGCCTCCACCCCTTCACTACACAGCCTTCCCCCTTCACTACACAGCCACCCCCCTTCACTACACAGCCACCCCCCTTCACTACACAGCCTCCCCCCGTCACTACACAGCCTCCCCCTTCACTACACAGCTACCCCCTCCCCTCACTACACAGCCTCCCTCCCCTTCACTACACAGCCTGCCCCCCGTCACTACACAGCCTCCCCCCCTTCACTACACAGCCTCCCCCCGTCACTACACAGCCTCCCCCCTTCACTACACAGCCATCCCCTTCACTACACAGCCTCCCCCCTTCACTACACAGCCTCCCCCCCGTCACTACACAGCCTCCCCCCCGTCACTACACAGCCTCCCCCCCCTTCACTACACAGCCACCCCCCTTCACTACACAGCCTCCCCCCCTTCACTACACAGCCTCCCCCCTTCACTACACAGCTTCCCACCCTTCACTACACAGCCTCCCCCCCGTCACTACACAGCCTCCCCCCTTCACTACACAGCCTCCCCCTTCACTACACAGCCTCCCCCCTTCACTACACAGCCTCCCCCCCGTCACTACATAGCCTCCCCCCCTTCACTACACAGCCTCCCCCCCCGTCACTACACAGCCTCCCCCCCGTCACTACACAGCCTCCCCCCCTTCACTACACAGCCTCCCCCTTCACTACACAGCCTCCACCCCTTCACTACACAGCCACCCCCCCTTCACTACACAGCCTTCCCCCCTTCACTACACAGTCACCCCCCTTCACTACACAGCCTCCCCCTTCACTACACAGCCTCCCCCCCTTCACTACACAGCCTGCCCCTTCACTACACAGCCTCCCCCCTTCACTACACAGTCTCCCCCCTTCACTACATAGCCTCCCCCCTTTACTACATAGCCTCCCCCCTTTCACTACACAGCCTCCCCCCCCGTTACTACACAGCCTCCCCCCCTTCACTACACAGTCTCCCCCCTTCACTACACAGCCTCCCCCTTCACTACACAGCCTCCCCCCTTCACTACACAGCCACCCCCCTTCACTACACAGCTTCCACCCGTCACTACACAGCCTCCACCCCTTCACTAATAAGCCTCCCCCCTTCACTACACAGCCTCCCCCCCTTCACTACACAGCCTCCACCCCTTCACTACACAGCCTCCACCCTTCACTACACAGCCACCCCCTTCACTACACAGCCTCCCCCAGTCACTACACAGCCTCCACCCCTTCACTACACAGCCTCCCCCCTTCACTACACAGCCTCCCCCCCTTCACTACACAGCCTCCACCCCTTCACTAAACAGCCTCCCCCCTTCATTACACAGCCTCCCCCCTTCACTACACAGCCTCCCCCCTTCACTACAGAGCCACTCCCCTTCACTACACAGCCTCCCCCCCGTCACTACACAGCCTCCCCCCCTTCTCTACACAGCCTCCACCCCTTCACTACACAGCCTCCCCCCCCTTCACTACACAGTCTCCACCCCTTCACTACACAGCCTCCCCCCCTTCACTACACAGCCTCCCCCCTTCACTACACAGCCTCCACTCCTTCACTACACAGCCACCCCCCTTCACTACACAGCCTCCCCCCTTCACTACACAGCCTCCCCCCCGTCACTACACAGTCTCCCCCCCCTTCACTACACAGCCTCCCCCACTTCACTACACAGCCTCCCCCCTGCACTACACAGCCGCCCCCCTTCACTACACAGCCTCCCCCCTTCACTACACAGCCTCCCCCCTTCACTACACAGCCTCCCCCCTTCAT
Source organism: Chionoecetes opilio (assembly GCA_016584305.1). Taxonomy (NCBI): domain Eukaryota; kingdom Metazoa; phylum Arthropoda; class Malacostraca; order Decapoda; family Majidae; genus Chionoecetes; species Chionoecetes opilio. The sequence goes on from JACEEZ010026473.1 coordinate 41,144, forward strand.
TATACAGCCTCCACCCCTTCACTACACAGCCTCCCCCCCTTCACTACACAGCCTCCACCCTTCACTACACAGCCTCCACCCCTTCACTACACAGCCTCCCCCCTTCACTACACAGCCTCCCCCCGTCACTACACAGCCTCCCCCCCTTCACTACACAGCCTCCCCCCCTTCACTACACAGCCTCCCCCCTTCACTACACAGCCTCCACCCCTTCACTACACAGCCTCCCCCCTTCACTACACAGCCTCCCCCCTTCACTACACAGCCTCCCCCCTTCACTACACAGTCTCCCCCCTTCACTACACAGCCTCCACCCCTTCACTACACAGCCTCCACCCCTTCACTACACAGCCTCCCCCATTCACTACACAGCCTCCTCCCTTCACTACACAGCCTCCACCCCTTCACTACACAGCCACCCCCCCTTCACTACACAGCCTTCCTCCCTTCACTACACAGCCACCCCCTTCACTACACAGCCACCCCCCTTCACTACACAGCCACCCCCCTTCACTACACAGCCTCCCCCCTTCACTACACAGCCACCTCCCCTTCACTACACAGCCTCCCCCCGTCTCTACACAGCCTCCAACCCTTCACTACACAGCCTCCCCCCTTCACTACACAGCCTCCCCCCTTCACTACACAGCCTCCCCCCCTTCACTACACAGCCACCCCCCTTCACTACACAGCCTCCCCCCCGATACTACACAGACTCCCCCCCTTCTCTACACAGCCTCCACCCCTTCACTACACAGCCTCCCGCCCCTTCACTACACAGCCTCCACCCCTTCACTACACAGCCTCCCCCCCTTCACTACACAGCCTCCCCCCCTTCACTACACAGCCTCCACCCCTTCACTACACAGCCACCCCCTTCACTACACAGCCACCCCCCTTCACTACACAGCCTCCCCTCCGTCACTACACAGTCTCCCCCCCTTCACTACACAGCCTCCCCCACTTCACTACACAGCCTCCCCCCTTCACTACACAGCCTCCCCCACTTCTCTACACAGCCTCCCCCCTTCACTACACAGCCACCCCCCTTCACTACACAGCCTCCCCCCTTCACTACACAGCCTCCCCCCCTTCACCACACAGCCTCCCCCCCTTCACTACATAGCCTCCCCCCCTTCACTACACAGCCTCCCCCCTTCACTACACAGCCTCCTCCCCCCTTCACTACACAGCCTCCCCCCTTCACAACACAGCCTCCCCCCCGTCACTACACAGCCTCCCCCCCTTCACTACACAGCCTCCCCCTTCACTACACAGCCTCCCCCCGTCACTACACAGCCTCCCCCCCTTCACTACACAGCCTCCCCCCTTCACTACACATCCTCCCCCCCTTCACTACACCGCCTCCACCCTTCACTACACAACCTCCCCCCTTCACTACACAGCCTCCCCCCTTCACTACACAGCCACCCCCCTTCACTACACAGCCTCCACCCGTCACTACACAGCCTCCACCCCTTCACTACACAGCCTCCCCCTTCACTACACAGCCTCCCCCCCTTTACTACATAGCCTCCACCCCTTCACTACACAGCCTCCCCCTCTTCACTTTACAGCCTCGCCCCGTCACTACACAGCCTCCCACCCTTCACTGCACAGCCTCCCCCCTTCACTACACAGCCTCCCCCCGTCACTACACCAGCCTCCCCCCTTCACTACACAGCCTCCCCTCTTCACTACACAGCCTCCCCCCCTTCACTACACAGCCTCCACCCTTCACTACACAGCCTCCCCCCCTTCACTACACAGCCTCCCCCCCTTCACTACACAGCCTCCACCCTTCACTACACAGCCTCCCCCCCTTCACTACACAGCCTCCCCCCCTTCACTACACAGCCTCCACCCCTTCACTACAGAGCCTCCCCCCTTCACTACACAGCCTCCACCCCTTCACTACACAGCCTCCACCCCTTCACTACACAGCCTCCACCCCTTCACTACACAGCCTCCCCCCCTTCACTACACAGCCTCTACCCCTTCACTACACAGCCTCCCCCCTTCACTACACAGCCTCCCCCCCTTCACTACACAGCCTCCACCCCTTCACTACACAGCCTCCCCCCCTTTACTACACAGCCTCCCCCCTTCACTACACAGCCTCCCCCCCTTCACTACACAGCCTCCCGGACAACATGTACCTAGTTATCCCATTACTTAAAAGCATCCATCAGCTCGTGTCCCTCGTGCCCTTTAACCTCCTTACATTTTGTTTTTCTCTCTCTCTCTCTCTCTCTCTCTCTCTCTCTTGTCCCCCATCACCTCAGGGTTCTTTTTTTCTTTCTTTCTTTCTTTCTTACACACACACACACACACACACACACACACACACACACACACTGTTGGGGTACTCCGTAGTGTAGTGGTTAGCACGCTCGGTTCACAACCGAGAAGTCCCGGGTTCGATCCCCGGGCGGAGCGGAAACATATGGGCTGTTTCCTTAAAACCCCAGCCCCTGTCCACCCAGCAGTGAATGGGTACCGGGTGTCAGCCGGGGGTTTGTTACCCCCCTCCCGGGGTGGTGGCTTCGGCCTACACTAACCACTACGGATGAATGATAAAAATGTTGATATGGAGACGGGGCCATACGAGCGTTGCTCTGGCCCTGTAAAATACAACTAGATGAATACACACACACACACACACACACACACACACACACGCACACACACACACGCACACACACGCACACACGCACGCACACACACACACACACTCACACACACTCTCTCCCCTTTCCAGGACCCTCCAGCCTCTCGTCTGCAATACTAGGAATTTCTCCGTTCTAAGAATTAACTTTTGTGTGTTGTTCATTGTATGGGTATTACGTAACGCTGGTCTCCCTGATCCCTATTCTTACCTTTACTTTACCCTTATTTTCTTCCTTAACTTTTTTTTTTTTTTATATCATTATTCTTTTTTGGTTTTAACGAACGACTATACACTTAACTTTTTTTTTGTTCTTCCTCTTCTACCTCTTCTTCTTTTTTTTACACTTTGCATCGTACCGTTTGTTTTCCAATCAGTTTTGGTTTGATAAATGGGTTGGCGGTGAGAAGCTTTCTATGTACTATCCTTAGGCTTGTACTACTACGTTAGATTCACAGTGAACACGATACCTCATCATAATATGTCAACAGTCGTCTTATTGTATTTCTTATGTGTAATACCAAATAATAATTGAATTTCCACCTCTTCAATCCATCAAACTATTCTATATTATGTAATTATTTTCAATCCTTCTCTTTCTCTAATTTTGTCCATCAAATCGATTCATATTGGGAGTTCTTATGTAATCCTCCAGCTTTTCCTCCTCCTTCTCCTTAAATTTTTTTCTTTCAAATTACTTCACGTCCTCCTCTTCCTCGTCCTTCTCCATTTCTCTTTTCGTCAGTTTCGTTTTCCTCTTCTCTTTAGCCGTTGTCCTAATTTTCCTATGTCCTCATATTCCTACATCTTTTCCTTTTCTTATTGTGTCTCTTTCTTGTCTTACTAATATTCATCCTCTTCTTCCTCCTCGTTATCCACACCTTACTGCTCTCTTGCTCATACAAGTCATAGAAATTCTGTAAAATGGAGTAGTTATTGAAGTTAACAGCCTTATTTTATTACCTGTTACTTCGTGACTCTACGTAATCATAATCCCTTCTCCTTTTTCTCCTCTGCCTCCTCTTTTTTTCCGATTGCAATTCAACTTCTCTCTTTTATCCACTAATTTCGTTTTTCTCGGTTCTATTTCTCCTCCTCTTCTTGCTACTCCTCCTACCTAGTATACTAATGATGTCTCCTACACCTGTGCCGGTACATATGCACCTCCCCCCCACCTCGAGCTCCACCTCCTCCACGTGCACCTTTGGATCTTAGGTACAGTTGCCCTTAACACTACTGGCTGATGGCTTTTGTTGTTATTGTTGTTATTGAAGTGGTAGTGGTTGTTGTTGTTATTGATGTTTTCGTGTTTTGAAGATATGTTGCTTATTTAAATATTCCCTTCCTTTCTCTCTCATTATTTTTCTTTCTCTATTTCTCTGATTTTTTCTCTCTTAACAAGCCACACCACTTCCTCTGTTTCAAAATATGACAGGCAGGCAGGCAAGCAGGCAGGTAAGGACACACTGACCTACTTAGGCGAGACCTACTAACATGAATATTACGGACAAGCATTCTTGCACCTGTTTATTTTTCTGAGTGAAGCAACAGTGTCAGAAAAGCCAACGTAACTACTACTACTACTACTACTACTACTACTACTACTACTATACTACTACTAACTACTACTACAACTTCTACTAAAACTACTATTACTACTACTTCTACCACTACTACTACTACTACTACTACTACTACTACTACTACTACTTCTACCACTACTACTACTACTTCTACCACTACTACTACTACTACTACAGATAAAGTGACGCATCTACCTATACTGAATATTAACAGGGTCATCAGGTCAACACAAGCTTATATAATTTTTCTTTAAAATTTTCATCAACATTTTTCTCCTCTGCCTTGTCAATCCACGTCTCGCACCTGTTCGTCTCTAATTAACCACCTGTTTTTTTATTTTTTTAATGAATGTGTATGTCTGAGTGTAGATATATACACGTGTGTGTGTGTGTGTGAGAGAGAGAGAGAGAGAGAGGAGGAGAGAGAGAGAGAGAGAGAGAGAGAGAGAGAGAGAGAGAGAGAGAGAGAGAGAGAGAGAGAGAGAGAGAGAGAGAGAGAGAGATTAAACAGAATGCAACTTCACAGGTATAATAAGCGTGAAGCATGTGTGGAAATTTTTTAACGAGGCTATAACGAGTAGAAGTTATTTTTTTTTTTTTCTCTCTCTCTCTCTCTCTCTCTCTCTCTCTCTCTCTCTCTCTCTCTCTCTCTCTCTCTCTCTCTCTCTCTTCTCTCTCTCTCTCTCTCTCTCTCTCTCTCTCTCTCTCTCTCTCTCCTCTCTCTCTCTCTCTCAATAATGACGTTTTGCTTTATGTTTCAAGTTAAAATCCTTACCAAAACATTCGCGCGGGCACACACACACACGCACACGCACACACACACACACACGCGTACGCACACACACACACACTTCCCCTCCCTTCATTAAACACCCACGCACACATCTCACCTTCACCAACCTTCCTTCGCAATGACGTCTTTTGGAACACCTGTATACACACAGACACATACACACACACGTCACACCTGTACAGCTAAATTGCGATGTACCCCTGTGACGTCAGTAAATAGATTTCTTCCCTAATTTATTTCCTCTTTTGTTTTCTTGTTCTGAGGATATGTGTGAATGACGCACGTACGAACGTATGCAATTGCGATGAGCTGCTTACACATAAAATTATAAGACCTTACTTACACGCCCACGCATTTACATTCACACTCACGCATATGTTTTGGGGCATTCTTTAGTGAAGGAAGAGTTGGGTGGCACAACGAACCTTTCTTTTTATCAATTAAGCACGCGGGTATAGGTGGGTTTCTGAGACCTTTTCCTAATTTTACTTACTTTCTTTTATCCTGAGACTTACATTGCCGCGTCGTAATTTTATTGATTCTGATTCATCCCATTTAGGACGAATGAGAGAGAGAGAGAGAGAGAGAGAGAGAGAGAGAGAGAGAGAGAGAGAGAGAGAGAGAGAGAGAGAGAGAGAGAGAGAGAGAGAGAGAGAGAGAGAGAGAGAGAGAGAGAGAGAGAGAGAGAGAGAGAGAGAGAGAGAGAGAGAGAGGAGAGAGAGAGAGAGAGAGAGAAGAGAGAGAGAGAGAGAGAGAGAGAGAGAGGGAGAGAGAGAGAGAGAGAGAGAGAGAGAGAGAGAGAGAGAGAGAGAGAGAGAGAGAGACGGAATCTTCTGGGGCGGCACCGGAGATGGAAGTGTGCTGCTGCTGTTGTAGAGAGCGGATGGACATCATCAACATGTGAGGCGAGGAGTCGGTCCAAGTGTGCCGACGGAACAGGGCGCGGTGTCCTAACAAGGCGGATGTCCTGCTCCGGTGTCATCGTCGCCGTGAGACGCCACAGACGGCGCCGCGATGCCAGGCTGTGAGGCATGAACGCAACGTACCCAAACGTAGCCAGACTGAGCTTTCGGTGCCTCCCGGTAACTTCCCTCAGGCCTTGGCTCTATGAGATTATTACACCAGCTATACGTAAGTCTCATCGGCAGGTAAAATGCAATGTTCGATGGACCAAAAATGCCTCTGGAAATTAAACCTCTCACCGGCTCAAATTTGACCCGAAAATGTATGCACACTATATATTTTAATAATCATTCGCCACACTTGCAGTATCAGCTGCAGCAACTGGTACGGGAGGGAGGGGGAGGGAAGGTATGTCGGTTGGCTTTTACCTAACTTGCATAATCAATACTTCTATCGTTACCGGTGTATTTCCCCTGGCCTGGAAACATGCACATGTCATTCCTTTGTTTAAGAAAGGTGATTTCAACAATGTGACTAACTATCGCCCAATTTCTCTTTTACCAGTACTCTCTAAGATTTTAGAAAAAATTGTATCTAGTCAGCTTTCAAACTTCTTAGAAGATAACAAGTATCTCTCTAACTGCCAGCATGGTTTTAGACCTAAGCTTTCTACCGAGTCTGCTCTAACTGTGATAACCGATAAAATATATAACAATATGGATAATAAGAAAATATCATTGTTAACATTATGTGATTTATCAAAAGCATTTGACAGTGTCAGCCATAGTATTCTCCTAAGAAAATGTTCTAACCTTAACATTGACTCCTTCTGGCTTAACAGCTATCTTTGTAACAGAAGTCAGTCTGTCAAGTTACAAAAAGTAATATAAAAAAAAGAAAATGTCAGCTATGGCGTCCCTCAAGGCTCCATCCTGGGACCAGTATTATTCAACATTTATATCAATGACATGGCTCAACACTTCAATGACTGTACACTTGTCCAGTACGCTGACGACACTCAGTTTCTTCCCAGTGGATCTCTCGAAAACTTAGGCACCATCATTAAAGAAACGGAAGCAACCCTTACTAAGGCTAAAGAATATTTTCTTAGTAATGGCCTGATGATCAATGCCAGCAAAACACAATGTATATTCATTGGAAGCAGACAGTTACTGTCACATGTACCTGAGAATATTATGATTAAGTTTGACGACACCAGCGTCCGTCCCAGCACACAGGTCAAAAATTTAGGTTTATACATGGATCGCTATTTATTATTTGACACGCATATTAACGAGTTAAATAAAAAGGTCATTGGGATGTTAATGTATATATGCCGCATAAGTAAAAATTTTGATAAATCTAGCAGGAAAATTGTTGTCCAGTCACTTGTATTGAGTCTTATTAACTACTGCATACGCATTTGGGGTACCACCAACACTACTCTTTTACAGAAAGTACAAAAACTACAAAATTTTGCTGCCAGAGTTTCGATAGGTGGTATAAGGAAATATGACCATATCTCCCCTGCCTTCAAAGAACTAGGATGGCTCAGAATTAAACAAAAATTATTTTTTTGATGTTAACATTGCCATGTATAAATCTCTGAACGGCATGTATCCCGACTGGCTCCACTCATTCCCAACAGTCCACAGCACAACAAGTAGCATGACGAGACAACAAAGTAACCTTGTTATTCCTAGAGTTAAGACAATCACCGGTGCTAAAAAAAATTACAGTAAATGGACCAAAAAAATGGAACTCCCCACCAGCCAACGTCACGCAGGCAAATACACTTTCTGTATTTAAATCTAGACTAGTCAACTATATTTTGCAAGACCAAAATTATTTTTAGTAGAGTAGTTTTTAGCAGATTCTACATATTATCTTTTATTGTAATTCTAGGTTTTACTTCAATTTTACTTGTCTTACTGAATTTTTTAGCAGATTTTAGATTTTAATTTTTATTGTAATTTTATGTTTTACTAGAATTCTGCTTGTATTACTATAATGTTTAGCAAATTTTACATATTTTTTTTATTTTTTTTATTGTAATCTTATGTTTTACTGGAATTCTGCCTGTTTGACTGGAATTTTATTTATTTTACTCTTACTAGATTATTGACAATGCTGTACCTGGAATTTGGTGCCAATATATATGTTGTACACTCGTATGGTCAGCTACAGTGACTTACTCACCCATATTTTTTGCCTATATTTTAGCATGTAAAATAAACTTGACATGTAGACAAGTCTACCAATTATTATACGTATTCTGATGTAATAACCACTACCCTGTGGAAAATAAATGAATTTGAATTTGAATTTGAATTTGCACGCAGAGTAAGCGCGTGGCGGAGAGGGGTTGCGTCGTCGGCTTCAGAGTGTTGCTATGCGAGATGCCTCCACAGCCAGCCACCCGCTGCGCGCTCACCTGCTTAATTCTTCACAATATTGAAGAGTTTCATACCTACAAATAGATTAAGGCATGTAATTAAACGTAGACGCGCGGAATTCTATGCATCAACCAGCAGCTGCTTTACCGCCGCCCCTGTGTTGCGGTGGTGGACACAGTGCCGCCAGGAGCCAGGAGGTCAGCCGTGGGCCAGACTCGAGACAGGCGGCGCCACCCACATCACTACTTCTGACGCCGCTAAGACTGCTGCACCTTCCTCGTTACAGTCTGCACGAGGAATGTCTCCTCTGTGGGCACTTACACGAGCCCCTGATGGATGGCCTTGCTCAGCTTTAATCTGCGCTTGTGCGATGGGACCACGTCGCTCCTTCCTGCCTGGTGCTGGGCAAGACATGGGGGGGCTGGGGCGGCTGGGGAGGCTGGCTTAAGAACGGAGCACACGCGCCTTTCTAGCACTTTGATGGTTCCTTAATCCTTTGCCTCAACGTGCTTGC
>JACEEZ010026473.1:55000-69848 GCA_016584305.1 Chionoecetes opilio
TCTCTCTCTCTCTCTCTCTCTCTCTCTCTCTCTCTCTCTCTCTCTCTCTCTCTCTCTCTCTCTCTCTCTCTCTCTCTCTCTCTCTCTCTCTCTCTCTCTCTCTCTCTCTCTCTCTCTCTCTCTCTCTCTCATAATAATAATAATAATAATTGACGATAATAGTAGCAATAATAATAGCAATTATTATAATAATTGTAAAGAACAAAAATAAGATGATAGTTTTGATAAAAACAATACTATCATTGTCATCAATTTAGTTATCATCATCTTTATCATTAGTTTCAGTATTGATATAATCATTGTCATCATCATCATCGTTAGTATTTCAAATAAAAAAGAAGTATCCCTTATATCTTTGTACGTTTCACAGGTGTATCAAACATTCTGGGTACCGATCGTTTTATGTCGTCTTTTGAATCTCCTCTCAGGACACGGGAAATAATGGGGACATGACTTGTAACCCCTTGAGGCCCAGAACGTAATTTCCATTGTAATTTGGCTACCATTAGATGATTTTTATAAATATATGCAATATTTTATAGATATGACCTATTTAGTATCCTTGTCGACTAACTAATTTGGTACATTAAGTTACTTTTAGTAATTTTATGGCTACCAACATGCAATATTTTTATAGCAAAGGAAATATCTGGGCGTTTAGGGGTTAAATCTGTCTACGTCGAGATCAACAACACCGACAACAACAACTACAGCAGCAACGCAGTGTCGCACACTGTCATTGACGAGTGTTATCTCCCTTCATTCAATAATAGTATCTGCCTCTTTGCTCTTCCTTGTGATAACGAAATTAATTAATCAAAGAAGCACCATGCATAATGATTACTGTTTACTTTGCATTTTCAGCTCTATGTCGATGTCCCTTATGGTATCTAAAAATACACACACACACACACACGCACACGCACACGCACGCGCACACACACACACACATACACACACACACACACACTGACACACACACACACACACACACACACACACACACACACACACACACACACACTGCTATTCAAGGAGTGTTTTGGTATTCACGATTGGATGAATAGATGGATGAACGGCAGAAGAGACGAAGAGATGGATGAAAGAAGGAATGAAAGGATTAGGGCACAGGGAATACGGGAGCTTCAAAAAGGGCAGTGATTTGCAAACTGTGTGGTGCCTTGACGAATGTCTGAGAGGTGACAATTTGCTCTGGACGTTGGTTTGTGAATGATTTAATTATTAAAAACGGGACTTTTTCTTAGTATTTAACGACAAGTTACGAATAAAGTGCTACTCTTATTCATTTAAGCAAAGATTTATACAGGACTTGACCTGGATTTTCTTAACGCAATATAAATCCTCTTAATGAAAAAGGGATTTGTGTGCCGTAGAATGTATATGATATTGAATACTTAATTTTTGTAGATTTCTATTTTTTTGTAGATTTGTTAGATTTTTGAAGTATTTGGACCAGGAAGGCAATGTGCAACGTCTGGTTTTGGGTGAAGGTTGTGATTTCTCTGTTTGGCAGCGTGTGATAATGCATGCACGATCCCAAAGGTATTTTCCCAAACCAGCGCATCATTATAATTCCCTGTAATAACAACACAATTAATTCTATGCTTCTTTTCCCTGACATCCTGAAATACAGCATGACTACAAAATAAATGTATCCCACTTCATTAGTTAATTGTTGCATAATATATCTGTGCTGATCTTCTTGTGCATTTGGTTTACGTTTATCATATATTTTGAGGCTGCCTGGATGATGCAGTTGGGCTGTGTGTCAGGCAGAGGAGGGAAGAACTCGACACACAACGTCAACAAAATGGGCAAGTGCACTACGACCATGTGTTTCTTGGTTTGTTCCGTGTCCACATTCTTCATTATGACGAAAGTGCAATGATCTTTGATGAAAAAAAATACCAGCAAAAAAAGGTAAAACTGCCATTATGAGTTAAAGAAAAGTGTTACTTGTCCTCTTAACCCCTTGAGGCCCACAACGTAATTCCCATTGTAATTTGGATACCATTAGACAAGATAAATGATTATAAGCAACATTTTAATAGGACCTGTTTAGCATCCTTGTCCACTAGATAATTTGGTATATTAAGTTAGTTTTCGTAATTTCATGGCTAACAACAGACGATTTTATATAGCAAAGGAAAGATCTGGGTGTGAAGGGGTTAAAGTAGTATAAGCCTAGACTCCCACACGACTTCTAGAGATAGCGAGTCCCAACTTCTAACCCAGTCATATCCTATATTAACGTGGATAAGCAAAAACAAGCAGACTACCCCAGTAATCCGATTAAAACATTTGCAAAACCGAAGACCATTCATTCAAAAGTTAATTCTTTCATGACAAACGTGCGTATACCTTTTATTTACATACGAGCAATTTTAGCACAGTGAAGTGGCAAACTTTAGGGCTCAGGGTTCTTGATGGCCTCGGAGACCTCATTAACGACGGTGCACTTTTTGGGTCATAACATTGCAATACATACACTGAGTAATGAGGCCTGTTACCAAGTACTTTCCCGAGTGCTACAAGCATTACAGTTACGTTGCAATAAACTTGTTACTACGACGCACTCTGCCACTACACACACACACGCTGCCACTACACACACACTCTGCTACCACTCACACTCTGCCATCTTCATACACGCTGCCACCACTCACACACTCTACCACCACTTACACACTCTACCAATACACACACACTCTACCAATACACACACACTCTACCAATACACACACACACACTCTGCTACTACTCACACACTCTACCACCACTTACACACTCTACCAATACACACACACTCTACCAATACACACACACACTCTGCTACCACTCACACACTCTGCCACCACACACACTCTGCCATCCTCACACACTCTGCCACCACTCGCACTCTGCTACCACTCACACACTCTGCCACCACTCGCACTCTGCCACCACTCACACACTCTGCCACCACTCGCACTCTGCTACCACTCACACACTCTGCCACCACTCGCACTCTGCTACCACTCACACGCTCTGCCACCACTCGCACTCTGCCACCCACTCAACACACTCTGCCACCACACACACTCTGCACCACTCACAAAACTCTGCCACCACTCACACACTCTGCCACCACTCACACACCTCTGCCATCCTCACACACTCTGCCACACACTCGCACTCTGCCACCACTCACACACTCTGCCATCCTCACACCACCCCTGCCACCACTCGCACTTGCCACCACTCACACACTCTGCCACCACACACACTCTGCCATCCCACACCACTCTGCCACCCACTCACACACTCTGCCACCACTCACCCACTCTGCCATCCTCACACACTCTGCCACCACACACACTCTGCCTCTTCACACAAACTCTGCCACCACTCGCACTCTGCTACCACTCACACACTCTGCCACCACTCGCAATTCTGCTACCACTCACACACTCTGCCACCACTCACACACTCTGCCACCACTCGCACTCTGCCACCATCCCCACCCCTCTGCCACCACACACACCCCTGCCACCACTCACACACTCTGCCACCACTCGCACTCTGCTACCACTCACACACTCTGCCCCCACTCGCACTCTGCCACCACTCACACACTTCGCCACCACACACACTCTGCCATCCTTACACACTCTGCACACCACTCGCATTCTGCAACCACTCACACACTCTGCCACCACACACACTCTGCCACCACTCGCATTCTGCAACCGCTCACACACTCTGCCACCACACACACTCTACCACCACTCGCATTCTGCAAACCACTCACACACTCTGCCACCACTCACACAACTCTGCACCACTCACACACTCTGCCACCACACACACACTCGGCCATCCTTACACACTCTGCCACCACTCGCATTCTCGCAACCACTCACACACTCTGCCACACACACCACTCTGCCATCCTTACACATCTGCCACCACTCGCACTCTGCAACCACTCACACACTCTGCCACCACTCGCATTCTGGGTACCACTCACACACTCTGCCACCACTCGCATTCTGCTACCACTCACACACTCTGCCACCACTCGCATTCTGCTACCACTCACACACTCTGCCACCACTCGCATTCTGCTACCACTCACACGTTCTGCCACCACTCGCATTCTGCTACCACTCACACACTATGCTACCACTCACACCACTCTGCCACCACTCGCATTCTGCTACCACTCACACACTATGCTACCACTCACACACTCTGCCACCACTCACATTCTGCTACCACTCACCACACTCTGCCACCCCACTCGCATTCTGCTACCACTCAACACACTATGCTACCACTCACACACTCTGCCACCAATCACATTCTGCTACCACTCACACACTCTGCATCCTCACACACTCTGCCATCCTCACACACTCTGCCATCCTCACACACTCTGCCACCACTCACACACTATGCTACCACTCACACACTCTGCCACCACTCGCATTCTGCTACCACTCACACACTCTGCCACCACTCGCATTCTGCTACCACTCACACACTCTGCCACCACTCACACACTCTGCCACCGCTCGCATTCTGCCCCACTCACACACTCTGCCACCACTCGCATTCTGCCTTACCATTCACACACTCTGCCACCACTCGCATTCTGCTAACCACTCACACACTCTGCCACCACTCACACACTCTGCCACCGCTCGCATTCTGCTACCACTCACACACTCTGCCACCACTCACACACTATGGTACCACTCACACACTCTGCCACCACTCACATTCTGCCACCACTCACACGCTCTGCTACCACTCACACACTCTGCCACCACTCACACACTCTGCCACCACTCACACACTCTTCCACCACTCACCCACTCTGCCACCACTCGCATTCTCCTACCACTCACACACTGCCACCACTCGCACACTCTGCCAATACACACCCCACTCTTCCAATACACACACACACTCTGCCACCACTCACACACTCTGCAACAACTCACACACTCTGCCCACCACTCGCATTCTGCTACCACTCACACACTCTTGGCCACCCACTCGCATTCATGCTACCACTCACACAACTCTGCTACCACTCACACACTCTGCCACCACTCGCATTCTGCTACCACTTACACACTCTGCCACCACTCGCATTCTGCTACCACTCACACACTCTGCTACCACTCACACACTCTACCACCACTCACACACTCTGCTACCACTCACACACTCTGCCACCACTCACACACTCTGCCAATACACACACACTCTACCAATACACACACACACTCTGCCAATACACCACACACACTCTGCCACCACTCACCCCACTCTACCAAATACACACACACTCTGCCAATACAACACACACACTCTTCCAATCACACACACACCCCACTCTGCCAATACACACACACTCTGCCAATGCACACACACCTCTGCCAATACACACGCACTCTGCCAATACACACACACACTCTGCCAATACACACACACACTCTGCCAATACACACACACACTTCTGCCAATACACACACACACTCTGCCAATACACACAACACTCCTGCCAATACACACACACACTCTGCCAATACACACACACACTCTGCCAATAACCCAAAAACACTCTGCCAATACACACACACTCTGCCAATACACACACACTCTGCCAATACACACACACACTCTGCCAATACACACACACTCTGCCAATACACACACACTCTGCCAATACACACACACACTCTGCCCAATACACCACACCCCACTCTGCCAATACCACACACTCTGCCAATACACACACACACTCTGCCAATACACACACACACTCTGCCAATACACACACACTTCTGCCAATACACACCACACTCTGCCACCACTCACACACCTGCCACCACTCACACACACTCTGCCATCCTCACACACTCTGCCACCACTCACACACTCTGCCATCACTCACACGCTCTGCCACCACTCATCACACTCTGCCACCACTCACACACTCTGCCACCACCTCACACACTCTGCCATCACTCACACGCTCTGCCACCCCCTCACACAACTCTGCCACCACTCACACACTCTGCCACCACTCACACACTCTGCCATCACTCACACGCTCTACCAATACATACACACTCTGCCAATACACACACACACTCTGCCACCACTCACACACTCTGCCACCACTCACACACTCTGCCACCACTCACACACTCTGCCACCACTCACACACTCTGCCACCACTCACACACTCTGCCACCACTCACACACTCTGCCATCACTCACACACTCTGCCAATACATACACACTCTGCCAATACACACACACACTCTGCCACCACTCATACACTCTGCCACCACTCACACACTCTGCCACCACTCACACACTCTGCCACCACTCACACACTCTGCCACCACTCACACACTCTGCCACCACTCACACACTCTGCCAATACACACACACACTCTGCCATCACTCACACACTCTGCTACCACACACACACTCTGCTACCACACACACACTCTGCCACCACTCGCTCTGTAACCACGCACACACTCGCACCAATATGATTAAAGCTCCACCAATGCCCTTTTTCACCATCATCTAAAGCTCTGCGTCCACACACATACTTTGCCATTTGTCCTCACACATTGCCACCACTCACACACTCATTGCCTGCAACAAACATGCCTAGACGCACTTTGTTTGGCTACTGTATTGAGCTACACTATTATACTATATTATACTATTATACTATATTTGGCTACTATATTGGCTACACTATTGATATCGTTTTAGAAATAATAATGATAAAAATGATCAGTGAAAGCGATAACGAGGAATGAAACCAACTAGCAAATAAATGTCTTCCAAATGTTATTGATATTGTTTTAGAAATAATAATGATAAAAATTATCAGTGAAAGCGATAACGAGGAATGAAACCAACGTCAAATAAATGTCTTCCAAATGGTATTGTAATCATAATAACATATTTACAATAAAGTACTTTGTGAGTCTAGACTAGACCTCTGGACTGAACCGAAACTTATTACTAGCGTTTGTACAGTCTTGAATACTAATTTCGCCTTTAAAACTATTGCACTTGCTGGCTGGAAAGAGAAGAGCGATGCATCCATCAAGAGACAAGAGACACAGGGAGGTTTGACTGCGTGGAGGCTCATCGAGAAAATCCCCTTAGGAATGGAATTATTGGAGGGTGAGGACGAGCGGCGCCTCTCAAGGGATATGTACTGTCATGTCCGCCTTGCTGTGGTGTTGATGGAGGCAAGGTTACTGTGGACGAGGCTAAAAAGTTTGACATGTCTGAGGCTGTTTCGTCCATTACTGCCTTAATTTAAGGTAGAACAGTGTTGTGTACCTCAGAGTGTGTGGTGTGTGTGTGTGTGTGTGTGTGTGTGTGTGTTTTGGTGTGTTTTGTGGTGTGTGTGTGTGTGTGTGTGTGTGTGTGTGTGTGATTGTGTGTGTGTGTGTGTGTGTGTGTGGTGTGTGTGTGTATGTGTGGGGTGTGTGTGTGGTGTGTGTGTGTGTGTGTCATTCACCCATGGTGTTGTCCACGTGAGCTAAATTCCCGATCGCCAGTTTCACCCTCCCGCAGTGCGAGCTTGGAGCTCATTATTACCGATATTAGGGTAATGCTGGGACCTCACACACCACACATCCCCATCCATTTTATCAAGGGGGACAGTAACCGCCCGAATTTCTCAGTGGAAAAATCACCGGAAATAAGAGGGGCCGGGGATCGAACGCCGGACCACAGAATGATGCCGGACGTTCTAACCCACCAAGCCGTGCAGGCGGCTCAAGAGGTGTGTGTGTGTGTGTGTGTGTGTGTGTGTGTGTGTGTGTGTGTGTGTGTGTGTGTGTGTGTGTGTGTGTGTGTGTGTGTGTGTGTGTGTGTGTGTGTGTGTGTGTGTGTGTGTGTGTGTGTGTGTGTGTGTGTGTGTGTGTGTTGTGTGTGTGTGTGTGTGTGTGTGTGTGTGTGTGTGTGTGTGTGTGTGTGTGTGTGTGTGTGTGTGTGTGGTGTGTGTGTGTGTGTGTGTGTGTGTGTGTGTGTGTGTGTGTGTGTGTGTGTGTGTGTGTGTGTGTGTGTGTGTGTGTGTGTGTGTGTGTGTGTGTGTGTGTGTGTGTGTGTGTGTGTGTGTGTGTGTGTGTGTGTGTGTGGTGTGTGTGTGTGTGTGTGTGTGTGTGTGTGTGTGTGTGTGTGTGTGTGTGTGTGTGTGTGTGTGTGTGTGTGTGTGTGTGTGTGTGTGTGTGTGTGTGTGTGTGTGTGTGTGTGGCGAGATAATCAAGAAAAGCCACATCCGCTTGCATGACGTGGGTTGGTATAAAATTGACTGATGAACGTTGTGACGAACCTTGTGTGGTGTGTTTTGCTAAACCATCATTGCATATTGCCATAACCTTGAAGCTGGATATTCAAGTACACGCTTTGTAACAATGGCGCGGATATTCCCTCCTCCTTTCCTCCCCCCCCCCGCTCCTCCTCCTTCTCCTCCCACTCCTCCGTCTCCTCCCATGCAGGCTCTGTACGCTAACAGAGGAGCTTTGTACGATAACAAAGATATCACAAGAGAGGGAATATCTTTTTCAAAGACAATTTTAAGAGCTCCAACGTAGTTATAATGTGTTAAAAGATATTGTAATTTCCAACGTTGGAGCATCCACCTGTATCGTACCCCCCTCTACCACCCCTCCCTCCTTCTCCTCCCTCTTCCCTTCCTCCTCCTCCTTCTCCCTTCCCCCCCTCGTAAACTAGCGCCCTCCACCAGTTCTCACGCACCCCTATACTTTACGTTCCTCCTCCTCCTCCTCCTCCTCCACCCCCTCTTCTTCCACCCCCTCCTTGCCAGCCACCCCCTCCCCCTCCTCCGACTCCTCCTCCCATACCCCAACCACTTCCTCCTCCTCCTCTCCTCCTCCTCTCCTCCTCCTCTCCCTCCCCTACTCCAGCCACTTCCTATTCACCATCGCTCACCATCAATTCCCAAACATTCTTATGCCTTGCGCTCATCATCCTCCCCCTCCTCCTCCCCCCCCTCTTCACCCACTCCATCCTCCCCATCTCATTCCTGTACGACAGCCACCTCCTCCTCCTCCTCCTCCTCCTCCTCCCTCTCCCCTACTCCAGCCACTTCCTCCACTCCCTCTCCCTCGTCGTCCTCTCATTCTTCCTCTACGTCCTTCGTTCTCAGTAAACGTAGTTCAAAAGAGCACAGCATTAAGGCGTCCCTTAACGATCAAAACCTTCATAAATTTCAGGTTCTTGGCGAATTAAGGAAGACATTCATGAGACAATTGATCGGGACTCCAGTTCTCCGATGACAGCCATGGAGTTTTGTGGTAGGGTTACAAGTGTAGAATGAGCGCTTCTGTTTCCCAGGAGCCAGAATCGACGACATCATGCAGCATGCAAGACGTCACCAAGAACCCAAACGCTAACACTCTCTATGTCTTTCATCAGGAACAAACGACGTGGTCCATTATCGGATCTGAAGAACTACAGGACAAGTACAAGGAAAGTTGATCCGGAAATTCAAGATAAAACTAACAATATCATTATTTTTCGATTCTCCCCAGACTGGGAGTAGGCCAACGCTTTTTTACGATAAAGCATTCAGCAGTAAATAACCGCTAAGGTCTCTTTGTCACAGGAAATGTAGACTTCGCAAACTTCTGGATATGTTCTACGGAGGACCCCATCCTGGTTGAAGATTCCTCCTGTTTGGGATGACGGACTCCACCTCAATCCCCGTTGGTCCCATGCAGATTAGGACGCCTGCCTAAAATGATAAAGGTTTCTTCTAACAGATCAAAACGACGAGCGAGCGGCAGTAATACAAAGCATCGCCTTAACCCCTTTCTTACCTCAGAAACGCTGGGACAGACGATCTGTTTCCGCAAATACTAATCAAAGTAACTTACTCAGGCGCATCTGCACAGTGACCCTAGTCATTCTGCCGTAAACCCTCACGCAAGGTTACCAAACTATTAAGGAACCTTAAAATTACTCTACAAACACCAATGCCAGAAGCATCATTCTAAGCACAATGAATGAAAATAAGCTTACTTTGTTTCCGAAACGCTAGATATGTTAGTATCTCTGAGAGTTGGATCAACACAAAAGATAAACATTTATTATCTGAAATAGCCATTCCCGGCTACAAGACATTCCTAATGTCGTACGCATAAATCAGGTGGGAGGTGTCATATTTTACTTAAAGAATGATTTTTCAAGCATCGGAAATCGATAAAGTAAATCAAGACATTATGACTCAGTCTACCGCAAGATTTAAGCCTTAAAACGTAAACTGCTAACTTTGGGACAATATTATATCGTCCTCCCAAATCAAATGCGGAAGGCGATTGCCTCCTCTCTTACGAGATAAAGTTCGTTGTCAACAATAATAAACGACACACTTAATATGTGGAGATTTTAAAAACCTAACCGCGTATAAACCGGAAATGATAATTCTCTGATATTGAAGGTATGCGATTGCTTGATAATGGCAAACGAAGTATTTTTAAATCAGGTGGTACTGAGCCTACAAGGGATAATGTATCCTATATTTAGTTTTCACTACTACATTGATCTGATGTTAGGCGATATAAGGTGAACATCTGGCAAACAGTGATCCACAGGTTAATCGGATGCGGCATAAATTGGCACGTAGAACATCACAGAAAATATGTTAGTAGTTCCAAGTTATAAATAAAAGCAGATTTCCGAAGATCAGCAGGGTCTAAAGCGAGTTGATTGGATTGACCTACGAAATGGTAATAACGCCGAAACATGTGTATCTATTCACAATAAACCTCCAATCAGTTGTTGAAAAAATTGTCCCATGGTAAAAAAAATGCTTAAATAACAAACAGACCCTGTTTGAGGATGAACTAATGAGATTTTTAACAAATCATCGGCAGAAAGCGCCTAGCATATAAGTTTTAACAAACGATCAAATGCGGACTGTGCGTTATAGAGATATTAATGACGTAAAGCGTCGTTGCAAAGGACTATAAGTCTAAAAAGCGCGAGTATGAAGACAAAATTGCAAAGGAATCCAATCAAACCTGAAAAGGTTTTCTTTCAATCGTCCGGGTAAGAAGATGTCAAACATGTATTGGGCCACTGAAAGATAGAACAACATCGTGGTAAGTATAATAGAGTACGGCGTCCGTATTAATGACTACTTTAATGCACTGTTTTATTAAAGAAACGGAAGCTCCATTACCAAACCTAGTAAAACATGTTTTTCGGGACTGACGAAAGTGAATAGATTGTAAATAGGAGAGATAACAGTATTCGAAATTCAAAGTATTTGCAGAAACCTACCAGCAAAATCCGTGGGGGTTACGAAATCTCGCCGAGATTACTACTTGAATGTCATAGGACAACTTTTCGCTCCCATTAAAGACTATTTTCAACAAATCGCTAATGGACAAAAATGTTCCTAGTAAAGTGGAAATTATCCTAATGTTACCAACGATATTCCAAGAAAGGGAGTAAGAGCCTCGCAACTACTTTCGTGCAATTAGTCTAACGGTCGTGATTGTTAACACTATTTGAGAAAATATTGCGGGATAAAATAGTGTCTTTTCTTCGATGAAAATAACTCAATATGAAACTCCCCAGCAGGGTTTTCGTAATAAGAGATCCTGCTTAACAACCTACTCGATTTTCATGTCTTTATTTCAAACTGGGACTCTAAAATTCATTCGGATATAACTATACGTTGATTTTTCAGAAGCTTTCGATACAGTTTCCCCATAAGCGACTTTTGACCAAGCTAAGGGCACATGCTTAGAAGCCAGTTATGTACATGGATTGGCGATGGCTTTCAATCGTAAACAACGGTTAGTAATAATGGCGAGGGCATCTGAATTGGTTAGATTGTTACTAGTGGGTCCTCAGGGCTCGGTCTGGTCCTACTCTTTTCTATTGATTATAAATTTTCATTTGATATATGAGCTGATTCTGGACTGCGGACCTTGCTCTAAAATATGCGAAATTTGCAGATGACACCAAATTTAGGGCGGGTAAAGCATAATACTAGGGAAAACGGCTGCGAACTCTTGCAAAGTGATCTCGACAAATTATCAGATTGTGGGGTGATAAATGGCTATTAAAATTCATTCCGACAAATGTACAGTAAGCTATAGCAACGGGGGGGGGGGGGGGGATACCTCAATATAGCTATCAAATGCAAAAAAATCGTTAGCTGAAAGGAACAGCAGGAAAGGATTTAGGTGTCATCATCAGTATAATGATCTTAAAACTGTCCGCGATTGCCTAGCTGCAACAAAAAGGCGATATTGATCTGGGCTTCCATTAAACGCACTTTGACATAAACTCCAAAGTATGACAGACGATTATCACGTCTTTGGGGGGTTAGACGCACTTAGAAATGCGTACAATCTGGTCGCCATTGTTTTCGTAAAGATCAACCCAAATTTGAGTCTGCAAAGAAATGCAACCAAACAATTCCATCTCTTCTCTGCGAACTCATCTTATGAAAGAGAGTACTGCGGAAACTTAATATGTTTTCTACGGATCTAGAATCCGTGGGGACTTGATAGAAACCTTAAGATCCTAAAAGGATTGATGTCATTGCTCAAGAGAACCTATTCGAAACTTTCTCCTCAAGTGACTAACAAGAAATACGGTCTAAAACTAAAGCGGTCATCGTTTATCACAGATCTCCGTAAAATTATTTTCAATGTTAGAGTGTTGATCGATGGAAACAAGTTACCGCAAATGTTGCGAAGCCAGCACAGATAACTACATTTAAAAACAGACTTGACGCACACTGGGGGGAGGGAGGCAAGTAAATGAGTATTGAAAGTGCCCTGTGAATGCATATTATAGTCCCCCGGATCGAGTAGTGATAGTGATAGTTATAGTTATTATATTTCATTCCTATCATTCCTCAATACGAAATTTCAGTTCCTATCTTCTTTAGGGACAATGGTATCACTTTTCCAACTGTTTCCTCTACATGTAGTTGATATTAGTATTATGTAGTAAACAGATACCCTAGTTATGGACCCAAATAGGTCTCCTGGTGTCTGTTCTCCTATGTATTCCTATGTATTCCTATGTATCTTCCCCTCCGCCTCCTCCTCCTCGCTCCTCCTCCTCAATTCACCGTGGTAAGCCCCCCCCTTTTTTAACTAGCAATACAATCCTCATAGCCGATGCGATATAGGCATCTTGTTCAAACAGTAACCGAAATGGTGGACCCGCGAAATCAAGGTACAGCAGCCTTGCAGCCAAAAAGCGTGCATATGAAAAACACAAAGAAACACAAATGAAGAAGAACAAACGCGATCCCGACAGAATAGACGAATCAAAAAACTCATAAGCGGAGAAGAGAAAAATTTTTGAAGTACGTATTGCCGAAATGAGCAAATCAAAAAACCTAAAGAATTCTTACAGCTCGTTAAAAGGAAAAAGTACATGGACGTCAACCCTAGGCCCGTTGGAAATGGAAATGGCGAACACCAGAAAGAAGTATCTATGGCGGATTACTCTAATAACATTTTGCATCATCTTCACAGTGGAAACCCGCAAAATCCCCCTCCCGAAAACCCATTAACAAAGGTATTGCCTCAGCTCTTTAACCTTTCAGGAATGTGACATTTTGCTCGCGATAATAACATGAAAATAAACAAAAGGCCTGTCCTACAAAATTTCGCCACGCAATCTGAAAGAACAAGAACGAAATAGTAAACCACTTTCCATCTTATTTAATAAGTTTCTTTTTTACTCACGGAAATGTACCGTGCGAATGGAAACTACAATGCACACCCATTTTTAAAAAAAGGAAAGCAAGTCGAAAACCCCGGAAAACTATCGCCCAATCATTTTAAAACATCAGTTGCGGGAAAATTTAAATGGAATCATCATAAGAGAAAAAATCGTTAAGTTCTTAGAAGAAATACAAAACAAAAATTCCGCATGGATTCAGAAATAAAAACTATGCCTCTCAACTTTCTTGATTTTTACAATTGTATTCAAAATGTACGAAACCGAGGGGAGTAGACGTAGTTTACCTCGATTTTCAAAAACGTTTTGAAAAAGTTCCCCATAAGCGCTCATTAGCCAAAAAAAGCTCAGGTAACAGCCATCTTTCAATTTGGGGTGAAACGGGTGTCAAAACGTAAACAAAGGGTGGTAAAAATGGAAATTCTTCTGACTGGCAGTGAAATAGTGGGGTTCCTCAAAGGGTCAGTTTCTCGGCCTATCCCGTTCTTTAAAATACATAAAAAGACATTGCGAGGGGAAAACATGCAGGATATCGAAATTTTCTATGACACGAAAAAACACAAAATGCCTCTAAGATCTCAGCGCCAATCATACAAACACTTAAAAAACGCAAAAGAAGGCAAAAAAAGGCAAATGAATTTTCAACCTTGACAAAAAGTCATGTACTCAATCGGTTAAAAACAACCCTCAAAAGTTACGTGATGAACGATTTCCAACTAACAAAGGTTGATAAGAAAAATTTAGGCGTTATAAAAACTCGAAAGATTCAAACCGAATAACCAAAATAAAAGGTAGTAAAAAAATGCAAATAAATTGGTTGGGTTTTTTGGACGAACTTTCAGTTTAAATCTGAAAAGTTATACTCATCTTTTTTAAATCGTTGTTTTCCCCCCATCTAGAAACGTTTGCAGTTTTGGTCCCTTATAAAAAAGGACATAGATAAACAGAAAAAATACAGCGAGGTAACCAAAATGATACCTAGATTTTGCCCGGGGAAAAAAAAAAAAGAAATAAATCCCCGGTTTTAAAACCGGAAAATCCGCTTTTCCCA
>JACEEZ010026474.1:7500-12500 GCA_016584305.1 Chionoecetes opilio
TTTTTTTCCTTTTTTTTCCCCTTAAATTTTTTTCCTTTACCCCTGCTTTTATTTTTATATTTTTTCTTTTTATTTTTCTTTTTACACAAACCCTTTTTAATTATTATTTATTTTTTTTACTTTATTTATTTTTATTTTTATTTTACGTTTTTTCCCCCTTCCCCTTATCCAAAATTTTTTTTTAAACCTTTTTTCTTTTTCCCTTTATTTTTAAATGAAATTATTTTAAATTCCCCCTTTTTTCCCCAATTTTTAAAACTTCTTTTTTCCTTTTATTATTCCCCCAACCTTTTTATCCGTTTTCCCCTTACCCCTCTCTTTTTCCCTCCTTATTCTCTTTTATTCTCCTTATTTTTCTTTTTTTCCCTTTATTTTTCCCCTATTCTCCTTATTTCCTTTTTCTCTCTTTTCCTCTTATTATAAATTTTTTCCCCTTTTTAACCTTTTTCCTCTTTTTAAATAAACTTATTTCTTTTATTCTCTCTTTTTTCCCCTTTTAAATTATCACTTTTTCTCCCCTTTTTCTCTCTTTTTATCCCCTTATTCTCTCTTTTTCTCTCTTATTTCCTTATTTTCCTTATTCTCTTTATTATCCCTTATTCCTCTTACTCTTTTTATTATCACTTATTCCTTTTTTCCCAAATTAACCTTTTTCCCAACTATTATTCTCTTTAAATTCCTCTTTTCTCTTTTATTACACTTTTTAAATTTTTATTTCTCAATTCTCTCTTATTCTCTCTTATTCTCTCTTTATTCCCTTTTTATCATTATTTTCACAAAATTTTCCCCAATTCTTTTTCTCTCTTATTCTCTCTTATTCTCTCTTATTATCATTTATTCTCTTTTTTTTTAAAATCCCCTTTTTTCTCTTTATTATCATTTTTTCCTTTTTTCCTTATTTTTTTTCCTTTATTCCCCTCTTTTTACCCCTTTTCTCCTTATTTCCTTTTCTCTCTTTTTCTTTTTATTATACATTCCCTTTTTCTCTCTTATTTCCTTATTCCGCTATTCTCTCTTATTTTTTCCTTATCTCTCTTTTTATCATTTATTCTTCTTATTCCCCTCTTTTTCCCTCTTTTTATTCTCTTTTTTCTTTTCTTATTTCCTTTTTCTCTTATTCCCTCTTTTTTATTATAAATTATTTTCACCTTTTTTTCCCTTATTCTCCTTTTTCCCTCTCTTTTTTTTAACTTTTTCCTTTTTCCACTTTTTCTCTCTTTTTTCTCCTTATTTCTCCTTAATTTCCTCTTTTATTCCCCTTTTATTTTCCTTATTATCTTTTTTTCCCCTCTTTTTTCCTCCATTATCACTTTTTATCACTTTTTTCCCCTCTTTTCTCTCTTATTTTCCCTTTTTTCCCCCTTTTATTATAAATTTATTTCCCCTTATTTTACTTATTTACTTTTTCTTCTTATTTTTTTCCTTATTTCACTTTTTCTCTTTTTTTTTATTTTTCACTTATTTTCTTTTATTCTCTTTTTTTCATTTATTTCCTTTTTTCCCTTTTCTTCTTATTCTCCTTATTCTCTCTTTTCTCACTTTTTTCCTCCCCTTAATTATCTCTTTTTTCTCTTCTTATTTCATTTTATTAAAAATTTATTCTCCCCTTATTTTTCTCTTATTTTTCCTTTTCCCCCTTTTTACCCCTTTTAAATTTTTCCCCTTTTTCCCCTTTATTACCTTTTTTCCCTTTATTTTAATTTTTCTCTTTATTCTCTTTTATTTTTCTCTTTTTTCCCTTATTCTCTTTTATTTTTTATTTCCTATTCTCCTTTTTTCTCTTTTATTTCCTTATTCTCTTTATTCACTATTTCCTTATTTCCCTTATTCTTTTTATTACACTTATTCTCTTTTAAATTCCCCTTCTTTTTCTCTCTTATTATCATTTATTCCCCTTTATTTTCCTTATTATCATTTATTCCTTATTCTCTCTTTTTCCTTTTTTCCCTCTCTTATTTCCTTATTATCACTTATTCTCTTTTAAATTACCTTATTATAACTTTTATTTTTTCTTTATTCTCCCTTTTTTCCCCTTTATTTCACTTATTTCACTTTTTCCTCTCTTATTCTCCTTTTTTCTCTCTTATTCTCTCTTTATCTTTTTATTCCCAACCTTTTTTCCCCTTTTATTCCCCTTTATTCTCTCTTATTCTCTCTTTATAAACTTATTTCTCTTTTTCCTTTTCCTTATTCTCTCCTTTCTCCTTACTTCTCTTAATATTTTTCCTTTTTCCCTCTTTTTTCCCCTTTTTTCCCTCTCTTTTCTCTCTTATTTTTCTTTATTATCATTTTTATTCTCTCTTATTACCCTTTTTTTCCCACTTATTATAAAATTTTTCTCTCTTATTCTCTCTTATTTCATTTTTTCTCTCTTATTATAAATTTTTATTTTTTCCTTTTCTCTTTATTCTCCTTATTCCCCTTTTATTCTCCTTATTCTTTTTACCCCTTATTTTCTCTTTATTTCACTTTTATCATTTATTTCCTTATTCTTTTTTTTTTATTTCACTTTTTTCTCCTTTTTATCACTTATTATCATTTAAATTTATCACTTTTTAAATCACTTATTATCACTTATTATCACTTTTCTTCTTTTTCCCTCTTTTATTTTCCCTCTGTTTCTTGTCTCGTTTTCCCCCCAAAAACCCCTCCCTTTAAAACCCTTTAATGCGACATAATTCCCCCAAGAAAAATTATAAAAAAATTGGGGAAAGGTTTAATGGACCATACATGATTTTTGATGTCCCTTTTCAGTAAATTAACTAAAAAGGTAAAGGGCCCATTTTAATGTTTTATTAATAGAAAGGAATTTTTTTTGAAAAGCGGGAAGGGGGATTATCGTAAATAAAATTAAATTGGGTTAAACCCTTTAAATTTGATATTGCATAAGAAAATGAGGAAACCACAAATGAAAAAATTTTATAAATGTAAAAAAAATACAAATTTTGAAACCAAAGGCCATGGAGGAGCCGAAAATTGATAAAGATTCCTATTTTCAGAGAATTAAAATGGCTGAAAAAAAACCCCCAAAAACCGATTTTTAAACTTTTGGGCACAAAAATTTGAAATAAGTTTTTAAAAGAGAATTTATCCAGATGGTTTTTTAAATTGGAAACTTTAAATTTACTTTGACGTCACAAACAATGTTACCGAAAAATTTAAACAAGCTGTAGGGTGCCGCGCCCCGGACCATAGTGGTGACGGCGCCTTGCCGTAGGGTGCAAGCGGGGGAAAGAATTTCCCAACCGCTGTCACGAAAAGCTATACTCTGATTTTCCTTTCAAGGTTGACTCAAAAACTCCCTTTTTAAAGCAAAAAAATGTTTTTTTATCATCTTTTTATGGCCAAACCCCTCATTTTTCTGAATTGTTGCAAGTTAATTTTTTTATTTTTTTTTGGGGTTAATTTTTTTTTTCCCTTTTTTTATTTTTTTTTTTTTGGGGGGGAAACAAATTTTTTTAAAAGTTTTTTTTTTTTTTAAAAATTATATTTTTTTTTAATTTTTTCATTAAAATTTTTTTTTTTTTTTTTTTTTATTAAAAAAGGGGGTGGAAAAAAAAAAGGGGAAAAAAAAAAAAAAAAAAAAAATTTTTTTTTTTTTAATTTTCCCCCCTTATTTTCCCTTTTCCTTTTTTCCCTTTTCCCCCCCCCTTTTTTTTTTTCCCCTTTTTCCCCTTTTTTTTTCCCTTTTTTAAAATTTTTTTTTCCCCCCCTTTTTCCCCCTTTTTTTTATTTCCTTTTTTTTTTTCCTTTTTTCTTTTTTCCATTTTTTTTTTTATTTCTTTTTCCCCCTTTTTTTTTTTTTTCCCCTTTTTTTTTTTTTTTTTTTTTTTTTTAAAAACCCCTTTTTCCCTTTTTTTTTTTTTTCCCCCCCTTTTTTTTTGGGGGTTTTTTCCCTTTTTTCTTTTTTCCTTTTTTTTTTTATTTCCCTTTTCCCAATTTCCCCCTTTTTCCCCTTTTTTTTTTTCCCTTTTTTCCCAAACCCATTTTTTTTTTCCCTTTTTTTTTTGGGGGGGTTTTTTTTTTTTTTTTTCCCCCTTTTTTCCTTTTTTTTTTTTTGGGGGTTTTTTTTTTTTTTTTTTTTCACAAAATTTTTTTTTTTTTTCGAATTTTCCCTTTTTTAAATTTTTTCCCTTTTAAAATTTTTTCCTTTTTTTTTAACCCCCGGGCCCCCTTTTTTTTTCTTTTTTATTTCCCTTTTTTTTTTTTTTTAACCCTTTTTTTTTTCCCCCCCTTTTTTTTTTTTAAAAATTTTTTAATTTTTTTCTCCCTTTTTTTTTTTTTCCCCCCCAAAAAAATTTCCCCATTTTTTTTTTTTTCCCCTTTTTTTAAAAAATTTTTTTTTTTTTTTTATTTTTAAATTTTTTTTTTAAAAATTTTTTTTTTTTTTTTTATTTTTTTTAATTTTTAAAATTTTTTTTTCCCCCCAAAAAACCCCCCTTTTTTTTGTTTTTTTATTATTTTTTTTTTTCTCTTTTTTTAATTTTTAAAACCCTTTTTTTTTTTTTTTTTTTCCCTTTTTTCCCTTTTTTTTTTCCTTAGGGCCCCTTATTTTCCCTTTTTTTTTTAAAAAACCCATTTTTTTTTTAAAAACCCCCCCTTTTTTTTTTTTAAAAAAACCTTTTTTTTTTCCCACCCTTTTTTTTTAAAAAATTTTTTTTTTTTTTTTAAAAAATTTTTTTTTTTTTTTTTGGGTTTTTTCCCAAAAAAAATTTTTTTTTTTCCCCTTTTTTTTCCCCCCCCTTTTTTTTTTTTCCCCCCCCAAAAACCCCCCCAAAAAATTTTTTTTTTTTTTTTCCCTTTTCTCTCTTAATTTCCTTTTTTTCCCCCCCCCCCCCCTTTTTTTTTTTTTTTTTCCCCCCTTTTTTTTTCCCCCCCCTTTTTTTTCCCCCTTTTTTTTTTTTTTTTTTTTTTTTTAAAAACCCCTTTTTTCCCCCTTTTTTTTTAACCCTTTTTTTTTCCCCCTTTTTTCCTTTTTCACAAAATTTTTTTATTCCTCC
>JACEEZ010026474.1:25000-40000 GCA_016584305.1 Chionoecetes opilio
TAATACTACTACTACTACTACTACTACTACTACTACTACTACTATTGCTACTATACTATTACTACTTACTTACTATACTACTACTAATACTACTACTATCTACTACTACTACTTATCACTAATACTATACTACTTACTACTACTACTAACCTTATAATACTATTACTTCTACTACTACATTACTACTACTACATATTGCTACTATACTACTATACTACTACTACTACTATGACTTCTAAAATACAACTACTACTACTATGCTACTACTACTACTACTACTACTACTAATACTACTACTACTACTACTATCTATATACTATACTACTACTACTATACTTCTACTATACTACTTTACTACTACTACTACGGACTACTACGATACTACTATACAATATACCTCCACCGCCTCTTTATTTGCAGCGGGTACGCCATAGCCCCACCTCGCTATTGACTGTGGCATCCACCTTACAACTACCCCCTAAAAATACATACATTTACTAACTAACTACCCTCTAAATTTACAAAACCATACTCTATCCTAACCTATCCACCCTTATCCCACTTCCTACCAATGTGGCCTCGCAATCGAGGTCACTTATGTCCGTGTTAGAGGGAGTGGGTATCTCGCGTACCCCGGAGTACACAGTCGAGGGCCAGACCGGAGCAGGAGAAGGAGAGGCGAGACACCCTCATACGGCGGCGAGGAGCTTACCTTGGCTGGTGCTCTTTACTGACATCAATGTCAGCTGTCTTGAGTAGAAGCTCTATAGACTTGGGGGCCATGCCGCCAGATGTGGTGAAGACAAGGGGCGGTGAAGGTACCATGGGTTCGACTTGCAGGATTACTATCACGCATAGGCCCTATCTTCCTCCAGCTCGTTCCTGTGGTGGGACAGCCTCGAGGGAGAGCTCACGATGGGCTGCGAGGCGGCCCATCTGGGTCGAAGATCGGATGGCCAAAAGGTCAGATTGCCCTCTGGTGCCAAATCCCCGAGCACAAGATGTCCACTGCGAGCCTCCGGGGCGGTATTGTGCTGTCCTGTACCGCAGGAGTTCCCATCTAGAGGCAGAAGGGTTGGCTCGGTGGAGACGCGATGGCACACCTCCCTGAGCATGCGGCTGTCAGGTCCCTCACTGATCTGTGCTAATACACACGAATCCCCCCTTTTGCACGTCATGGTGTGGTCTACGTGTTGGGCGGATCCACACACACAGGGTTGGGGAGTCTTCCACTGGCCAGCCGTACCTTCAGAGCAACGGCATCGACAATCTTGTTGTGAGGTTGAAGCCCTTTGATCTGATGTAGTGATGTTAGCCAGTGGGACGCTCCTTCTGCCGTTCTCCTGTGCGATGTGGATTTTTCCTCACGGTGTTCGGGAGGCAGGAGGTCGAAAAGGTTGTTCAAGGCTGGTCTTCTGCCCTTGCGCCTGTCTCGTGAGAATCGTTTCTTTTGGCTCAGCGATCACACTTTGGGTCGATTTCACCTGTGCGGTACTGTGCTACTACAGTACTATACTATGATCTCTAATACTACACTACTACTACTACGTGACTACTACTACAAGACTAGACGTGACTAGACTACTACGACTACTACTACGACGTACTACTATTACGTCGTACTACGTACATACGTAACTACCTACTTACTTAGACTACGTACTGACTTACTATACTAGTACCTTCTACTACTACTATTACTGAGTACCTAGGCTACGACTAATACTAATACATACTACTAATTACTACACTACTACCACTACTACTACTACTTACTACTACTACTGTTATTACTAATACTATAATACTTCACTACTACTACTACTACTACTTACTACTACTACACACTACTACTTACACTACTACACTAAATACTACTAACTACTACTCTTACAACTTCTACTACTACTACTATATACTACTACTTATACTAATACTACTACTACCACAGCCGTGCAGGGTGGCAAGGTGGTAGAGGCTCGTTGAGTTCGCAAGTGTGCAGCGTCCCTGCTGCATTCGGTCAGCGGTTCGAGTCCGCTAGTTCGTGCTGACGTGGCGGCGCTGGGTATAGTCAATAAAACCTTGTAGTTGGTTACTTGCAAAGTGTACTAGAAGGGATGAAAATCTCTTATCCTAATGACTACCACTACTACTACACTATACTACTACTATACTAATACTACTCTACACTACAATACTACTACTATAGCTACTACTACTATTACTACTACTATACTACTACTACTACTTATACACTACTACTCTCTACTATACTACTACTACTACTTATCTACTACTACTATTACTCTAATTACTACAACGACTATACTATTGCTACTATACTAACTTCTACTATACTACTACTATTAATTCTACACTACAACTACTTACTACTTATTGACTACTACGAACTACTAACTACTACTATACTATATACTACTACTACTACTACTACTATATTATACTTCTACTACTTACTACTTTACTACTACTACCTACTACTACTACTACTACCTACTACTCTCCTACTACTACCATACTAACTACTACTACCACTACTACTACTACTACTATACTGTACTACTACTACCACTACTACTCTACTACTACTACTACTACTACTACTAACTACTACTACTCTACTACTACCACTACTACTAACTAATACTAATACTACAAAATACTTACTACTACACTACTATATACTACTACCATACTACTACTACTACTATACTACTACTACTACTACCCACTACCACTACCCACTATACATCTACTACTACATACTATACTACACTACTCTACTACCACTGACTACACTACTACTATTACTACTCCATATACTTTTTGTTTTTTATTTACTACAACTACTACTATACAATATACCTCCACCGGCCTCTATATGTGCGGCGGGAAGCCATAGCCCACCCCCGCTATGACTGTGATCCAACCTTACAAAACTACCCAAAAAATACATACATTTACTAACTAACTACCCCTAAATTTATAAAACCTACTCTATTCTAACCTATCCACCCTTATCCCACTCTCTCCATGTGCCTCGCAATCGAGGTCACTATCGTCCCGTGTTAGAGGAGTGGAGTATCTCGTACCCCTGCGACACAGGAGGGCAGACCGGAGCAGGGAGAAGGAGAGGCCGGGTACACCTTCATCCAGGCCGGCGACGGAGTCCTTGGCGGTGCTTCTTTACGTGACATCAAGTCAGTAGTCTTGGATTAGAAGCTCCTCAGCCTTGGGGGCCATGCCGCCAGTATGTGGTGAAGGACAAGGGGCACTGGCGTGAACGGGTACAATGGTCTCGACTTGCAGGATCCTATCGCCATAGGCCCTTATCTTCTACAGCTCGTTCCTGTGCGTGGATCAGCCTCGAGGGAGAGTCACGATGGGCGGCGTGGGAGAGCTCATCGATGGGAGGCGGCCATCCGGGTCGAAAGGAACCGGATGTCAAAAAAAGGTCCGCTTGCCTGCTAATCGACTGACTACTAATGACTGACGACGACGACTGGACTGACGACGGACGACGACGTGACTTACTACCACGGACTACGACGACCACTACGACTACTAGTACTACTACTACTACGACGACCTACTACTATTACTACTGACTACTACGACGACGACGAAGACGATATGACGACTACTATACGACAATAGACTACGTACTATTACTACTACTACTACTACCACTACTACTACTATACTACTGCGACTATACTACGACGACTCAATACTACGTACTACTACGACTACTACTACTTACTACTACGACAGAAACATTTAATAACAATAATAATAACAATAATAAAAATAATAATAATAATGATAATAATAATAATAATAACAATAAATAAAAATAATAATATTATATTATTATTATTATTATATTATAATAATAATAAGAAAAATAATAATAACAATAAAAATAATAATAATAATAATAAGATAATAATATATAACAATAAAAATACCAATAATAACAATAATAATAATACATAAATTAACATAATAATAATAATATAATGATAATGATAATAATAACAATAACATAATAATAATAATAATAACAAAATAATATAATAATATATACTAATAATTATTATTATTATTATTATAAATATTATTATTATAAATATTATATTATTAAATATTATTATTATAAATATTATTATTATTAATATTATTATTATAAATATTATTATTATAAATATTATTATTATAAATATTATTATTATAAATATGTTATTATAAATATTCTTCTCTTCTTCTTCTGTCTATTATTATTATTATATAATAATAATAATATTAACAATAATAATAATAATAATGATAATAAAATAATAACAATAAATAATAATAAATAACAATAATAATTATAATAACAATAAATAATAATAATAATAATAATAACAGTAACAATAACAGTAACAATAATAATAATAATAATGATAATATTAATAATAACAACAATAATAACAATAACAACACATAATAATAATAATATAACACAAAATCAAATAATACAATATAATAATAATAAAAATAATAATAATAATAATAATAATAATAGCTAATAATAATAATAATAATAATAGATAATAATACATAATAATAATAACTAATAATAATATTAATAATTAATAATACAATAATAATAATAATAACAACAATAACATACAATAACTAATAATAATAAAATATAATAATAAATAATAATAATATATAATAATACATATTAATAAATAGCCAATAATATATAATACTAATAACAATAATAATAATAATAACAATATCATAATAACTAATAATAATATTAATAAATAATGGAATATAATATAATATAACAACAATAACAATAACAATAATAATAATAAACATAATAATAATAATAATAATAATAATATATAATAATAGCATAATTAATAAATAATAACAATATAATAATAATAATAATAATAATAACGATAATAACATATAATAACAATAATAACTATAAATAAACAATAATAATAATAATAATAATAATAACAATAATAATAACAATAATAATAAATAATAACAATAATAATAATAATAAAGTAATATAACAATAATAATAACAATAATAATAATAATAATAATAACAATAAAACAATAATATAATAATAATAATAATAAATAATAATAATAATAATAATAAATAATAATAATAACAATAATAATAATAATAACAAAATAACATAATATTAATAATAAAAAATAATAATAATAATAATAATAACTAATAATAATAATATATAATAACATAATAATAATCTAATAACATAATAAAATAAGCATATAAAATAATAATATTATAAATAATAATAACTGAATAATAACAACACACAATTATAATATTATAATAATATAATAACAATATAATATAATAATATAATAACATAATAACAACACCCAACAACAACAACAACAACAACACAACACACAACAACAACATCAATAATAATAATAATATAATATATAATACAATCAGTGTTTCAATTACGAAGAAAATAAGTTTATGTTGTTTTGTGTCATCTATTCTCTCTCTCTTCTCTCTTCTCTCTCTCTCTCCCTTTATCGCTTCATCCTCCTCTCCTCTCTCTCTCTCATCTCTCTCTCTCTCTCTGCATCCTCTCTCTCATCTTTCTCTTCTCTCTCTCTCATCTCTCTCTCTCTCTCTCTCTCTCTCTCTCTCTCTCTCTCTCTCTCTCTATCTCTCTCTCG
Source organism: Chionoecetes opilio (assembly GCA_016584305.1). NCBI lineage: Eukaryota > Metazoa > Arthropoda > Malacostraca > Decapoda > Majidae > Chionoecetes > Chionoecetes opilio. Next base: position 30,767 of record JACEEZ010026474.1, read on the forward strand.
GGAACAAGGGGGGAGACTGTCCTGTTTCTCGTGTCTTGATTTGGTAACATGTGCGAGAGAGAGAGTCCACTATGCAAATATATATATATTATATAATATATATATATATATATATAATATATTATATATATATATATATATACTATATAGTATATATATATATATATAATCTATATAATTATATATATATATAGATATATTATATATATATATATGTATATATATATATATATATATACATAATGCATATATCTTAATATATATATAATTATATATACATAATGGATATAATGATTTGTTACGAGAGGAATACAAAGGAATACAAAGGAAACACAAACAGCAACAGACCGATAGGTCCTTACATGGCTGTTTGCTTTAACTACAACACACTAACTAGATAATAAGAGAGAAAGGATAGGAAGTAGAAGGCTCCTCCCCACCCACCCATCCCTCCAGCCGAAGCTGGCCGGAAAAGAAGTGATACCATGCAATATAGAAAAACTGCATGGAATTTGTGAGGAAAGTTTAAAGCTGTACCCTATGGCTAACTACTACTAGTTTGTGGGGGTAGGTTTAGTGCTTGATAGATAGGTCATGTTATGTGTGTTTTGTAATGGTGTGAACACAGTGTGGAGGTTCAAAGGGTGGTGGGCGCAGCTGCCTGGCGCTTTCTTGGGAGGCAGCAGTCAATCAGGCCCCAGCTCCGTTCAATCCACTGCGGATTGTGTACTTTCCATGTAGGACGCCGTACACTTCAATGCCTCCTGCAGCAGTGACCCCTGGTACCTTAAATCCCGATGGTGGTCACTAACTGTCAGGACCCTAACTGAACCACAGCCCGTCACAGGTCGAGAGTAGTAGTGGTAACCGTTAACTCGGGGCTATCTGTGTGTGTTATGAGGTGTAATGTAGTGTTGGTGTAGGCTCAGTGTGGAAGTTCAGGGGTGGTGCGGCAGCCTTGCCTGGCGCTTTCTTGGGAGGCAGCAGTCAATCAGGCCCCAGCTCCGTTTCAATCCACTGCGGTAGTGCACTTTCCAAGTAGGACGCCGTGCACTTCAATACCCCCTGCAGCTGTGACCCCTGGTATATAAATCCCGATGGTGGTCACTAACTGACAGGGCCCTTACTGAACCACAGCCCGTCACAGGTCAAAAGTTGTAGTAGTGACCGTTTACTCGGAGCTGTCTGAGACGTGTGGGAGGGGTTGTGTAGACGCGACTCGCAATCCTTTTACGCAATGAGAGTAAGCTTCAGAGGCCCGCGAGATAAATTTATTATTCCGAGATAAACAGTGACAACCGGGGTTTTGGGAAAAATGAAATATTTATCGGGGGCGTTTTTTAAAATGTTTCTTTGTATTTGGGGTTTTACTCGTCTGACGGCACCCCCATTCCATCCCGTTAAAACCACGGTTTGTGAAAAAAAATTACTTTGCCTCGTTCTTTCCCAAACCTTTTCCCCCGCTTTTTTTAAAACCGTTTTTTTTATTTTTGAGTTTGCCCGGGTTTTAAGGGGAAAAGATTTTTGGGACTATGTTCGAAAATCCATTAAAGATTTTAAAGACTTCGATGGGGTCACCTCTACCCTTCGTTTTTTTTTATTGGGAATAATTTAAAAGTTCTTGAGCCGATTTTCTTTACGATTATTTACGCAATCTGGGGACTTTTTGGGTTTTTACTCGGGCGCTTTTTTTTTTCTAGTTTATCTATTCCTTTTTTAAATAATTTGAAAAAAACTCCCAAACGTTTTCTAGATGGGGGCGAACAAGCGAGTTAAAAAAAAAGGGAGTATAAAATTTTTAGATTTGAAACTAAAATTTCGCCCAAATAAAGAAACCCAAATTTATTTGCAGTTTTACTCCCTTCTATAATTTGGTTATTGGGTTTTTAGATCTTGGGAAAATTAAAAAGCCTAAATCTTTTTTTATAAACCCCTTTGTTATTTGGGAAAATCGTTAACACGTAACTTTTATGAGGGTTTTTTTACCGATATGAAGTACAGGGCTTTTGTCAAGGAGGGGGGGAGGAGGAGAAGGGGGGAGGGGAGGAGGGGGGAGGAGGGGGAGGGGAGGAGGGGGGGGGAAAGGAGGAGGGGGAGGAGGAGGGGAGGAGGGGGAAGGGGGGAGGAGGAGGGGGAGGAGGAGGAGGGGGAAAGGAGGAGGAGGGGGAGGGGGAAAAAGAGGAAGGGGAAAAGGGGAGGAGGGGAGGAGGAGGAGGGGGAGGAGGAGGAAGGGATGGAGTGGTTTTTTATTTTTTTTTGTTTCTTTTTTCCCTATCTCGGGGGTTTTGTGTTTGTGTGGGGTTGTGTGTGTGTGTGGTGTTTGTGTGTGTGTGGGTTTTTGGTGTGTGTGTGTGTGTGTGTGTGTGTGTGGGGTGTGTGTGTGTGTGTGTGTGTGTGTGTGGTGTGGGGTGTGTGTAAAATTTTAGCTTTCTTTCTCTCTAGAAAATATCAACAAAAAGATTCAGACAGCCCATAATGTTAATTTCAGTCAGCCCAGTCAGCCCAGTCAGTCAGCCAGCCAGTCAGGGAACAGTCGGGCAGTCAGTCGCCATTTAAATTTCAGTCAGTCGGGCGGGTCAAATTTTTAAGCTAAAAAAATACGGGGAAAGAGGAGGAGGAAAAAGGGGGAGGAAGAAAAAAAGGAGGGGGGGAAAAGAAGAGCTAAAATAAAACATCTTCCCAAATTCTTCCTCGTTTTCTTTATTAGAGTTTTTTACAATTCCCATGTATTCGGGCTTTCTCGAAAAGGCCTTTTTTTCTTTTTAAACATTTTCACGGGGAAAAAAATATTTTGTAGAAAGAGTAACTTTATTTTTATTTCTAATTTAAATTTTTTATTTCTAACCCTTTAAAAAAAATTAAATTTAAAAATATATAGTTTCTTATCCACAAAAAGATTAAGGTTTATAAATTTTTATATTTTTTTCCATAAAGGGCCCAAATTTACACTAAGCCCACCCCAAAAAAAACGCTAAAATATAATAAAATTTAAATTTAAAAAGTCATGTAAATTTTTGGGCCGTAAAAAAAAGTATTCAAAAGAACAGAAGAATATTTTGTTTTTTGTGTTTTTGGAAAATTTTTTTTTTTCCCCCACTGACATCATAGATGGGCGTCACTGAGTCCCCAAAGACTATTTGGGGCCCCGTAGTGGGCGTCACAGGAAAGGCATCGGCGGCCCGCAGGGTCGGAGCGCCCCCCGGGGTGGGGAAACGGGCCTTTAGGGAGGTGTCCCCCAAAGGTATCGTTTATGAAACATCTGTTTCTGCCCCCCCCCTGAAAAATCATTTGTGGGGGTTTTTTACGGGGGCCTTTACGGGGGGGCCAGGGGACGAAATCATAGATGCCGTAATCCCCTTTAAATTTCGATGGCCCTTTCCCCGGTGGGGATAAACGGGGGGCCACGGGACGACATCATAGGTGCTATTCCCCGCCCGGGGCCGCCCGGGGGCCCGGGCATAGCCTGGCGTCCAAAATTTTCCCCGGCGGCCTCAAGCCTGCGGAGCCCCCCAGCCGCGGGGGGGGAGCAGTGCAGGGGGGGGGGGGGCCCCAGGGATCATTTCCATGTGAGGGCCCGGGGGCGGGCAGCCGCGGGGGGGGGGGGCATAGGGGCGCGGGGTCGCCACGGGATCCCTTTCCCCTTTTGAGGGCGTGGTCAGGGGAGCCGCGGGGGGGGCCGGTGCAGGGGCGCGGGGGGGCCGCGGGGATTTTATTTCCATGGGGAGGGGGTGGTGCGGGCAGCCGCGGGGGGGGGGGCATAGGGGCGCGGGGGTCGCCACGGCATCATTTTCCCTGTAGGGCGTTGGGGCAGGCCCGCGGGGGGGGGGGGGGGTGCAGGGGCGCTTGGGGGGGTGGGGGCCAAACATTTCCATGACGTCATGGGGTGATGCAGGCAGGGTTTTGGTGTCGGGGGGTGAGTGAGGGAGCCCCTTTTATTTAGGCCCCCTGGCTTGTGTGTCCGGGGCGGCGGCGGGGACTGTGAAACAAAGAAATTTCTGTGTTTTTTCTACCGGGCCTAATTTAGTGGGTACCGAGGGGAGAGGCCAAAGCGGCCATGGTTTCCTCCCCGTTTGCCCAAAAAAAAAAAAAATAATATACATTTTGTGGGACTAATATATATATATTAAAAATATAATTAATAAAAAAATAAAGTATACTATATATATTATATATATAAAAATATTTTTTTTTAGTTATAAAATATATATAATTTTATATAATATAATATTATAAATATATAAATAAATATATATAATTTTATATTTTATATATAAGATATTTTAAAATATATATATAAATTTTAATATATTATGTATATATATATATTTCGATAATTTTTTTTTTTTAATTTTTCTAATTTTTTATTTTTTTTTTAGGGTTTTTTTATTTTTTTAATTTTGTATTTTTTTTTTAAAATTTTTTTTTTTATCAAATTTTTTTATTTTTTTTATTTTTTTAAAAATATTATATTTTTTTTATTTTTTTTTTTTTTAAAAATTTTTTATATTTGTTTTTATTATATATATTATATATATTATATATATATATATTTTTAAATATATATATAATAATATATATATAATTTATAAAATATATATATTTATATATATTTTATATATTATATTTAAAATATATAATATATATATATATATATATATATATAAAATTGGCCCCCCCTTTCCCAAATTTTCCCGGGGTACGCCACTGGTCCTAATACTCTAAACGAGAGAGATAGAGAGAGAGAGAGAGAGAGAGAGAGAGAGAGAGAGAGAGAGAGAGAGAGAGAGAGAGAGAGAGAGAGAGAGAGAGAGAGAGAGAGAGAGAGAGAGAGAGAGAGAGAGAGAGAGAGAAAAAGATGTGGAGAGAGAGAGAGAGAGAGAGAGAGAGAGAGAGAGAGGGGGAGAGAGAGAGAGAGAGAGAGGAAAGAGAGAGAGAGAGAGAGAGAAGAGAGAGAGAGAGAGAGAGAGAGAGAGAGAGATATTAAACCATTCCCATCCTTAATTCCCACATTCTCACATCAGCCAATAATGTCGCTGTGTCCTCCCTCCCTTCCCTACACTCTCTCTCTCTCTGTCTCTCTCTCTGCAAGTGAACACACACACACACACACACACACACACACACACACACACACACACACACACACACACACACACACACACACACACACACACACACACACACACACACACACACACACACACACACACACACACACACACACACACACACACACTTACGTGATGCGATAGCTCTTCTCTGACGCCTTACGCGCAACGCCATCATCACCTGCACCACCATTAACACCACCGCCAGCAGCCCCGCCAGCAGTGCCAACAACACTTCCCCCCAGGAGAGCGGGGGGGTGATGATGGTGGTGGTGGTGGTGGTGGTGGCGGGGGGACTGGTGGTGGTGGCGGGGGGACTGGTGGTGGTGGTGGTGGGTGGAGGATACCTGCAGGTTATATATGTTTGATTCATGGAGGAGAGGTCTCCCCATGGTCGGTGTTCACAGGTGTCTGGTGGAGGGGAGTCACGCCATCTGGAGGGACCGACAGCCAGTAAACGATAGCCTAGGAGTGTCTGCGGGGAAGTGTTCCTCTTATGACACGACCACACACAGTCTCCAGCAATCATGCGGCAAAAGATGTATGTCTTTTCCTCGTTGTAGAAACATTTAACCATCACCGCCCACCATGCAGTGCTGGAGTTAAAGCACTGCTGCAGTGCCGGGAAGAACATCGTTATTGTGTTCTCTGTTAATGCCACCTCAAGGGTAAGGCCTTGAAAACCCTGCTCAACATACAGGTGAGCGGTTTGTTCAATGTAGTCACCGAATGAATTACTTATGATCACGTAGTCACTATCATTCATATATTCCTTGAAGGCAGCCGACACGTCCGTGGTGGTGTGGCCAGCATCAAGGGCCGGCACTTGGGAACAGTACTGAGGCCTGACAGTGCCCAGCCAGCACGCCGCCACCGCCACGACCATCCAGGGAACGAACATAGTGTTGAGTGTGGATTCTGTAATGTCGCACGCAGGACTAAACTATGATGACATTACCACGTATGGCGCACTCGTATATATAGGGTGGTCTTATCTGCCGCGGCTTCCTGTCAACTATTTGTCAACTGGCAACACAAAGAAAAGTTTCTAAAAACACAAGTTTGATCTCGCTGCGTATCTGAAATACACGTGTTTTTCAAAATGGTCGCCGCCCGGCTAGCAAAGCCGTTATCTTTGCTTCTATCACAGCCACACTAAACCTACTGCTATCAAAGGGTTCGGTTTTGGGTCAAGCAATAGAATGAAAGGTTTGTAAAGCTGATCAAGCAACACTTTCCTCCTCACCGTAACTCTAATAGTGAACAGTGGTCAAATGCTGCACATTCAAATAGCATCATGTCTTAGGCCTGTGTCTTAATAACGGTCTTTTTTGACACAAACAATAAGTTTTTAGTAACTGAGGGAGAGAGAGAGAGAGAGAGAGAGAGAGAGAGAGAGAGAGAGGAGGAGAGAGAGAGAGAGAGAGAAAAGAGAGCGAGAGAAGGAGAGAGAGAGAGAGGAGAGAGAGAGAGAGAGAGAGAGAGAGAGAGAGAGAGAGAGAGAGAGAGAGAGATCTATTTCTATCTCTCTCTATTTCTCTATGAGAGTTGGTGTGTTTGTATGTGTGTGTGTGTGTGTATGTGTGTTTGTATGTGTGTGTGTGTGTGTGTGTGTGTGTGTGTGTGTGTGTGTGTGTGTGTGTGTGTGTGTGTGTGTGTGTGTGTTTGTATGTGTGTGTGTGTGTGTGTGTGTGTGTGTGTGGTGTGTGTGTGTGTGTTTGTATTGTGGTGTGTGTGTGTGTGTTTGTGTTTGTGTGTGTGTGTGTGTGTGTGTGTGTGTATGTGTGTGTGTGTGTGTGTGTGTGTGTGTGTGTGTGTATGTGTGTTTGTATGTGTGTGTGTGTGTGTGTGTGTGTCACGTAGACCTGTTCAGAAAACAATTTTTTCCTATTTTTATACCCCCCTGCAAGGTTTCCCATGCTTTTTGACCTGGAAAAGCCGAAAATTACAACCATTTTGAGCTAAAATGTCAGGAACCTTTGCCTCATTGGACCTCAAGATATTAAGCCCGCGACAGTAGAAAAGCGCCTAATTTTGCCTTCCGCCAGACTTTTTTTCACCCGAGACTTTTGTTACAATTGGGATAGAACAACAAATTGGGTATCAAATTGAAGCAGTTTTAATATTATTTCTGAAAAAACAATCCAAGTAAACATTCAAGAAAAAAAGACACATCATATCCAGAAAAAATGCAAAATTTTCTGAAAATTTCATATAAATTTCATAAATATTACAATCTTGACATCAAAAAATGTGTGACAAAGACTCTAAAAACTATTTTCAAGTGGCAGAAAACTCTATTGTCTATGTCTATACATTTTGGCTTATAATGGTTGTAATTTTCGACTTTTCCAGGTCAAAAAGCATTGGAAAACCCTGCAGGAGGGTATAAAATAGGAAAAAATTGTTTTCTGACAGGTCTAGTGTGTGGTGTTGTGAGGAGGAACCCTGGGAGCCCTGGTGGTGATGTCCTGGCAGGCTGTGTTGTGTTTTGTGTGTGTGTGTGTGTGTGTGTGTGTTGTGTGTGTGTGTGTGTGGTGTTGTGAGGAGGAACCCTGGGAGCCCTGGTGGTGATGTCCTGGCAGGCTGTGTGTGTGTGTGTGTGTTGTGGTGTTGTGAGGAGGAAACCCTGGGAGCCATGGTGGTGATGTCCTGGCAGGCTGTGTGTGTGTGTGTGTGTGTGTGTGTGTGGTGTTGTGAGGAGGAACCCTGGGTGTGTGTGTGTGGGTCCACACACACACACACAGCCTGCCAGGACATCACCACCAGGGCTCCCAGGGTTCCTCCTCACAACACCCACACACACACACACACACACACACACAGCCTGCCAGGACATCACCACCATGGCTCCCAGGGTTCCTCCTCACAACACCACACACACACCACACAGCCTGCCAGGACATCACCACCAGGGCTCCCAGGGTTCCTCCTCACAACACCACACACACACACACAGCCTGCCAGGACATCACCACCAGGGCTCCCAGGGTTCCTCCTCACAACACCACACCACCACACACACACACACAACACACACACACACACACACACCCCCAAAACACACACCACACACAACACACACACACACACACAAACACACACACAGCCTGCCAGGACATCACCACCAGGGCTCCCAGGGTTCCTTCCTCACAACACCACACACTAGACCTGTTCAGAAAACAATTTTTTTCCTATTTTTTAATACCCTCCTGCACGGTTTTCCAATGCTTTTTTTGACCTGGAAAAGTCGAAAATTACAACCATTATAAGCCAAAATGTATAGACATAGACAATAGAGTTTTTTGCCACTTGAAAATAGTTTTTAAGAGTCTTTGTTACACATTTTTTGATGTCAAGATTGTAAATTTATGAAATTTATATATGAAATTTTCAGAAAATTTTGCTTTTTTTTTTTTGGATATGATGTGTCTTTTTTTTCTTGAATCTTGATAAACTTGGGTTTTTTTTTCAGAAATAATATTAAAATGCTTCAATTTGATACTCAATTTGTTGTTCTATCCCAATTGTAACAAAGTCTCAGGTGAAAAAAGTCTGGCGGAAGGCAAAATTAGGCGCTTTTCTACTGTCGCGGGCTTAATATCTTGAGGTCCATGAGGCAAATTTTCCTGACATTTTTAGCACAAAATGGTTGTATTTTTTTTTGGCTTTTTTCCAGGTCAAAAAGCATGAGAAACCTTGCAGGGGGTATAAAAATAGGAAAAATTGTTTTCTGAAGAGGTCTAGTTTTGTGTGTGTGTGTTGTGGTTTTGATGTGTGTGTGTGTGTGTTGTGTGTTTGTGTTTGTGCGTGTGTGTGTGTGTGTGTTTGTATGTGTGTGTGTGTGTGTGTGTGTGTGTGTGTGTGTGTGTGTGTTTGTATGTGTGTGTGTGTGTGTGTGTGTGTGTGTGTGTATGTGTGTGTGTGGTGTGTGTGTTTGTATTGTGTGTGTGTGTGTGTATGTTTGTATGTGTGTTGTGTGTGTGTGTGTGTGTGTGTGTGTGTGTGTGTGTGTGTGTGTTTTTTATGTGTGTGTGTGTGTGTGTGTGTGTGTGTGTGTGAAATGGATGTGTGTTTGTATGTGTGTCTGTGTGTGTGTGTGTGTGCGTGTGTTGGTATGGGGTGT
>JACEEZ010026474.1:55000-65000 GCA_016584305.1 Chionoecetes opilio
TTTTTGGTGTGTGTGTGTTTGTGTTTGTGGGGGGGGGTTTTTTTTGTGTGGGGGGTTTTGTTTGTTGGGGGGTTTTGTGTGTTTTTTTTTTGTTTTTTTTTTTTTTTTTGGGTTTTTTTTGGGGGGGGGGGTTTCTTTTCCCCCTTTTTAAAAAAATTTTTTTTTAACACCCAAAGGGTTTTGGGGGGGCCCCCCCCCAAAAACCCCCCCCCCGGGGGGGCCCCCAAACCCCGGGGGGGCCCCCCGGGTTTTTAAAAGGCCCCCCGGGGGCCCCCCCCCGGGGGGGAAAAGGGTTTTTTTTTTCCCCCCCCCCAACCCCTTTTTTTGGGGGGGGGGGGGTTTTTTTTTTTTGGGGGGGGGGGGGGTGTGGGGGGGGGGTTTTGGTGTTTTTTTTTTTTTTTTTTTTTTTTTTTCCCCCTCCCCCCCTTTTCTCTCCCCCTTTTTTCCCCCCCTTTCCCTCCCCCCCCTTTTTTTCCCCCCTTCTTTTTTTTATTTTTTTTTTAAAAAAAAAATTTTTTTTTCCCCTTTTTTTTTTAAAAAAAAAAAAAAAAAGAGAAAAAAAAAAAAAAAAAAAAAAAAGGGGGGGGGCCCCTTTTTAAAAAGAAAAAAAAAAAAAAAAAAAAAACCCCCCCCCCGGGGGGGGGGGGGGGGGGGGGGGGAAAAAAAAAATTTTTTTAAAAAAATTTTTTTTTTTCCCCTTTTTTTTCCCCCCTTTTTTTTTTTCCCCCTTTTTTTTTTTTTCCCCCCCCTTTTTTTCCCCCCCCCCCCCAAAAAATTTTTTTTTTTTAAAAATTTTTTTTTTTTTTTTCCCCAAATTTTTCCCCTTTTTTTTTTTTTCCCCCCCTTTTTTGGGGGGGGGTTTTTTTTTTTTTAAATTTTTTAAAGGGGGCCCCAAAAAAGGGGCCCCCCCCCCCCAAAAAAACGGGAATTCCCCGGGGGGCCCCCCCCCCCCCCGGGGGGGGGCCCCCCCGGGAAAACCGCCATTTTAAAAGGGGGGTTTCCCCCCTTGCAAAAAAAAAAAAGGGGGGAAAAAAAAAATTTAGGGTTTTAATTTTTTTTTTTTTTTGGGGGGGGGGGGCCCGGGGGGGCCCCCCCCCCCCGGGGCCCCCCCCAACCCTTCAAAACCTCCCCCCCGAACAGGGGAAACCCCTTTTTAAAAATTTCCCCCCCCCCCGGGGCCCAGGAAAACCCCCTTCCCCCCCGCCCCCCCCTTTTTCCGGTTCCCCCCCCCCTTTTTTGGGGCCCCCCCCTTTTTTGCAAAGGGCCCCCCCCCCCAAAAAGGGGAAAACCCCCCTTTTTTCCCCCCCCCCCCCCCCCCCGGGGGGGGGGCCCCCTTGAAAAGGGGAAAAAACCCCCTTCCCGGGCCCCCCCTTAAAATTTTCCGGGGCCCCCCCTTTTTTTAAAAAGGGGGCCCCCCCCTTCCATTGGGGGGAAACCCGGGGAAACCCCTTCCACCCCCCCCGGGTTTAAAAGGGCCTTGCACCCCAAACCCACCCCCCGGCCCCGGGGCCCCCGGCCCCCCCCGCCCCCCCCGAAAACCCCCCCCTTTGCCAAAAAAGGGTTGCACCCCCAAAAAACCCCCCCGGGGGGGCCCCCCCCCGGGGGGGCCCCCCCGGGCCCCCCCCCCCCCTTTTTTTCCCCCCCCCCCGCAAAAACCCTTGCCCCCCCCCCCCTTGCCCCGGGAAAAATTTCCCCGGCGGGGGGAAAAAAACCCCCTTCCCCGGGCCCCCCCCCCCCCCCCCCGGGGGCCCCCTTTGGGGAAACCCCCCCCCCCCCCCTTTCCCAAACCCATTCCCCCCCCCCCCCCCCCCGGGGGCCCCCAAAAAAGGGGGGGGCCCCCCCAAAAACCCCTTTGGGGGGGCCCCCCGGGGAAAACCCCCCCCCCCCCCCCCTTTTTCCCCCCCCCCGGGGGCCCCCCCCCCCCCCAAAAAAACCCCCCCCCTTTTTTCCAGGGGCCCCCCGGCACCTTGCCATTGAAAGGGGCCCCAAATTTTTTTTCCCCCCCCCCCCCCCCCCCGGGGGCCCCCCCCCCCCCAAAAACCCCCCCCCCCCGGGGGGCCCCCCCCCCCCCGGGGGGGGGGGCCCTTCCCCTTAAAACCGGGCCCCTTTAAACCCCTTCCCCGGGGCCCCCCGGAAAAAAAAGGGGGGGGGAAAAAATTTTTTTCCCCCCCCCTTTGGGGGGGGGCCCCCCCCCCCCCCCCAAAAAATTTTTCCCCGGGCCACCCCCCTTTTGGGTGCCCCCCCCGGGGGGGCCCCCGGGGGCCCTTCCCCGGGGCCCCCCCCCCCCAAAACCCGGCCCCCCCTTCCCCCCAAAACCTTTTGGGGGAAAAGGGAAAACCCCCCCTTTTGGGGGGGGGGCCCCCCCCCCCCCCCCCCGGGGGGGGGCCCCTTTTCCCCCCCGGCCCCGGGGGGTTTTCCCCCCAAACCCCGGGGGGGGAATTTGGGGGTTTGGGGGGGGGGGGGGGTTTTTTGGGGTTTTTTTAAACCCCCCAAAAAACCCTTTTTTTTTTTTTCCCCCCAAAACCCCCCCCCAAATTATTATTATTATTTTAATTTTTTTTTTTTTTTTATTATTTTAAATTAAAATTTATTATTATTTTTTACTATTAAAATTTTTTTTTTTTTTTTTTTTTTTTTTTTTAACTTTTTTATTATTATTAAAAATTTTTTTTTTTTTTTTTTTTTTTTTTTCCTTTTTTAAAAATTTAATTTAAAATTTTTTTTTTTTTTTTTTTTTTTTTTATTATTTTTAAATTAAAATTTACTATTATTATTAAAAATTTTTTTAAAATTTAAAAAAAAAAAAATTTTTTTTTTTTTTTTTTTTTTTTTTAAAAAATTTTTTTTTTTTTTTTTTTTTTTTTTTATTTTTTTTTTTTTTTTTTTTTTTTTTTTTTTTTTTTTTTTTTTTAAAATTTATTTTTTTTTTTTTTTTTTTTTTTTTTTTTTTTAAAAAAAATTAATTTTTTTTTTAATTACAAAAAAAATTTTTTTTTTTTATTATTAAATTTTTTTTTTTTTTTTTTTATTTTTTTCTTTATTACTAATTATTTTTATTTTATTTTTTTTTTAATTCCCCCTTTTTTTTTTTTTTTTTTTATTAAAAAAATTTTTTTTTAAAAAAATTTAATACCCCCAAATTTTTTCCCCCCCCTTTTTTTAAACCTTTTTTTTTTCCCCCCACGTTCCAAAAAATTTTTAAAAAATTTTAAAAAAACCCCCCCCCTTTTTTTTTTTTTTAAAAAAAAAATATAAAATTTTTTAAAATTTTAAAAAAAACTAAAAAAAAATACTCCCCCCCCCAAAAAAAAAACCTACTTTTTTTTCCCTCCCCCCCCCCCTTTTTTTTTTTTTTTTTTTTCCCCCCCCCCCCCCCCTTTTTTTAAACTCCCCTTTACTATTTTTTCCCCCTCCCTTTAAAAAAAAAAAAAAAACCCCCCCCCCTACTCCCCCTTTTTTAAAACTTTTTTTTTTTTTTTTTTTTTTCCCAAAAAAACTACTATTTTTTTTTTTTTAAAAAAAAAAAAAAAAAACCCCCCAACAAAAAAATTTTTTTTTCCCCCCCCCCCGGAATTTTGGGCCCCAAAACCTTTTTTTTTAAAAAAATTTTTCTTTTTCCCTTTTTAATTTTCCTTTTTTTTTTTTTTTTTTTTTTAAAAGGAATTAAAAAAAAAAACCCCAAAAAAATTAAAAATTAAACTTTTTTTAAAACCCCTTTAAAATAACAACCAAATTTTTAAACCCTTTTTTTAATTTTCCCCAAATTTAAATTTAATTTTTTTTTAAATTCCCCCCTTTTTTTTTAAAAAACCCCCGGGAACCCAAATTTTTTTTCCCTTTTTTCCCCTTTTTTTTTCCCCCAAAAAATTTTTTTAATTTTCCCCCCCCCCAAAAAAAATTTTTTAAATTTTTTCCCGTTTAAAATTTTTAATTTTCCCTTTTTGGGCATTGTTTTTTTTTAAAACCCCCTTTTTTTTTTTCCCCCGGGGTTTTTTTTTTCCCCTTTCCCCCTTTTTTTTCCCTTTTTTAAACCCCCTTTTTTTTTCCCCCCTTTTTTTTTTTTTCCCCCTTTTTTTAAATTTTTAATTTTCCCTTTTTTTTTCCCCTTTTTTTTTTTTTTTTTTTTTTTTAAAAAATTTTTTGGGAAAAGGGGGTTTTTTCCCCAGGGGGTTTTTTTTTTTTTCCCCCCTTAATTTCCCCCTTTTTTTTTTTTTAAAAAATTTTTTTTTTTTTTCCCTTTTTTTCCCCCTTTTTTAAAATTTTTTTTCCCCCCCAAAAATTTTTTTTTTTTTCCCCCAAAAAAATTTTTTTTTTTAAAAAAAAATTTTAAATTTTTTCCCTTTTTTCCCCCTTTTTTTTCCCCCCCCTTTTTTTTTTTTTTTCCCCCCTTTTAATTTTTTTTTTCCCCCAAAAATAATAATTTTTTTTAAAAGTTTTTTAAAATTTTTTTTTTTTTTCCCCCCAAAAAAACCCCAAAAATTTTTTTTTTTCCCCCCCTTTTTTTCCCCCCTTTTTTTTCCCTTTTTAAAAAATTTTTTTTTTCCCCCCAAAAAAAAAAAACCCCCCTTTTTTTAAACCCCTTTTTTTTTTTCCCCTTTGGGTTTTTTTTTTTTTTTAAAAAGGGGGGTTTTTTAAAAAATTAAAAAAAAAACCCCCCGGTTTGGGAATTTTTTAAAAATTTTTTTTTTTCCCCCCCCCTTTTTTTTTTTTCCCAAAAAATTCCCCCCTTTTTTTTGGGCCCCCCATTTTTTTTTATTTTTTTTTTAATTTTTTAAATTTTTTTTGTTTTTTTTTTAAAAAGGGTTTTTTTTTTGGGGGGGGAAAAAATTTTTTTTGGGGAAAATTTTTTTTTTGGGGGGGAAAAAGGGGTTTTTGGGGGTTTTTTTCCCCTTTTTTGGGTTTTTTCCGGTTTTGGGGGCATCATGATTGTGTTTTTCCGGTTTTGGGGGGGGTGATTGTGTACCGGTCATTGTGGGGGGTTTTTGGGGGGTTTTTTTGGGGACTTTATTTTTTTTAACCCATTGGGGGGAAAAATTGTGATTGTGTACCGGGGGGGGGGTTTTTTTTGGGGGGGGTTTTTGTGAAGCATCATGATTGTGTTTGTTCCCCGGGGGTAAAAGGGGGGGTTTTGAGAGCATCATGATGTGTTTGTTTCCCGGTCTTGTGGGAGCATCTATTGTGATTGTGTCCCGGTCATTGTGGGAATCATGATTGTGATTTTTTACCGGTCATTGGGGGGCAATGATTGTGATTGTGTCCGTCATTGTGGGAGCCAGATTGTGATTGTGGAAGGTCATTGGGGGGAGCATCTGTTTGTGTTTTGGGGTACCGGCCCTTGGGGGAGCATCATGATTGTGATTGTGTATTGGTCATTGGGGGAGCTCATGTTGTGTTGTGTCCCGGCATTGGGGACCCCAATTTGTTTGTGTACCAGTCATTGGGGGAGCATATTTTGTGATTGTGTACCGGCCCTTTGTGGGAGCCATGTTGTGTTGTCCCGGGTCATTGGGGGAGCATCATGATTTGTTTGGGGTTCCCGGTATTGGGGGAGCATAAATTTGTGATTGTGTACCGGTCATTGTGGGGCATCATGATTGTGATTGTGTACCGGTCATTGTGGGAGCATCATGATTGGATTGTGACCGGTATTGGGGGAGCTCAGTTTGTGTTGTTTACCGGTCATTGTGAGAGCATCATGATTGGTTTTGGGGTTACCGGCATGTGAACATAATGTTTGTGATTTTCCCCGGTCATTGTGGGAGCATATGATTGTGATGTGTACCGGTCATTGTGAGACTCATGATTTGTTTGGCCCGGGTCCTTTGGGGGAGCCTGTTGGATTGTGTACCGGCATTGTGGGGGCTCATGATTTGATTGTTACCCGGTCATTGTGGAGCTCATATTGTGATTGGTACCGGTCTTGGGGAGCATCATGATTGTGATTGTGTACCGGTCATTGGGGGAGTCTATTGTGATTGTGTCCTTTATTGGGAGATAAAATTTTGTTTTGTGTTTTGGGTCTTGTGGGGAGCATCATGATTGTTTGTGTCCGGGTCAGGGGGGAAACATGATTGTGATTGTATCCAATTTGGGGGGGGAGCTCATGTTTGTGATTGTGTCCGGTCTTGTGGGACATCATGATTGTGATTGTGTACCGGGGTCATTGTGGGGCATCAGATTGTGATGTGTACCGGTTTTTTTGGGGGAGCATATGATTGGTTGTGACCGGTCTTGGGGAGTCATGTTTGATTGTTCCGGTCAGTGGGGGCACATTTTTGGATTTTTTGTCCGTCTTTTGGGAGCATCATGATTGTGATTTGTCCCGGTCATTGGGGAGCATCATGTTGTGTTTGTGTACCGGTCATTGTGGGAGATCTATTGTGATTGGTACCGGTCATTTGGGAGATCATGATTGTGATTGTGTTTGGTCGGGGGTGGGAGCTCATGTTTGGTTTTGTGTTTTGGCATTGGGGGAGCATCATGTTGTGATTGTGTCCCGGTCATTGGGGAGCATCATGATTGGATTGTGTACCGGCTTGTGGGAGCATCATAAATTGGGATTGTGTACCGGTTTTTGGGGAGCATCATGATTGTGATTGTGTACCGGTCATTGTGGGAGCATCATGATTGTGATTGTGTACCGGTCATTGTGGGAGCATCATGATTGTGTTTGTGTCCCGTCTTTGTGGGGGATCATGTTTTGGGGATTGTTCCCGGTCATTGTGGGAGCATCTGTTTTTGGATGTTACCGGTCATTGTGGAGCATCTATTGTGATTGTGTACCGGTCATTGTGGGAGCATCATGATTGTGATTGTGTACCGGTCATTGTGGGAGCATCATGATTGTGATTGTGTACCGGTCATTGTGGGAGCATCATGATTGTGATTGTGTACCGGTCATTGTGGGAGCATCATGATTGTGATTGTGTACCGGTCATTGTGGGAGCATCATGATTGTGATTGGTCCCGGGTCTTTGTGGGAGCAAAAATGTTGTATTTTTGTACCGGTCTTGTGGGAGCATCATGATTGTGATTGTGGACCGGTCTTGTGGGAGCATATGATTTTTTGATTTGTCCCGGCATTGTGGAGCATCATGTGTGATTGTGTAGGGTCATTGGGGGGAGCACATGTTTGTGATTGGCCCCCGGTCTTTGGGAGCATCATGATTGTGATTGTGTACCGGTCATTGTGGGAGCATCATATTGTTTTGTACCGGTCTTGTGGGAGACGATTGTGATTGTTTACCGGTCTTTGTGGGAGCATCATGTTTTGTGATTGGTCCCGGTCTTTGTGGGACATCATGATTGTGATTGTGTACGGTCTTGTGGGAGCATCATTTGTGATTGTTACCGGTCATTGTGGGGCATCAGTTTGTGATTGTGTACCCGGCTTGGGGGAGCATCATGATTGTGATGTGTCCCGGGTCTTTGTGGGGCATCAGTTGTGATTGGGGTACCGGTCATTGTGGAGCTCATGATTGTGATTGTGTACCGGTCTTTGGGGAGCATCAATTTTGATTGTGTCCGGTTTTGGGGACATCATGATTGGATTGTACCGGTCATTGTGGGGGGTCAGATTTTTTGTTACCGGTCATTGGGGGAGATCTGAGTGTTTTGTGTCCCGGTCATTGTGGGAGCACATGATTGTGATTGGTCCCGGCCTTTGGGGGAGCTCATGATTGTGTTTTTTGTACCGGTCTTGTGGGAGCATCATGATTGGATTGTTACCGGTCTTGTGGGACATCAGTTGTGATTGGTACCGGTCTTTTGGGGGGAAGCATCTGATTGTGATTGTGTCCCGGGTCATTGGGGGAGCATCATGATTGTGTTTTGTGTAGGGGCATTGGAAGCCAGGGTTGTGATTGGTACCGGCATTGTGGGCATCATGTTTGTATTGGTACCGGTCTTTGGGGGACATCAGTTTGTGATTGTGTACCGGTCTTGGGTGGGAGCCCATGATTTTGATTGTGAAACCGGTCTTTGTGGGAGCTCATGATTGTGATTGGTACCGGTCATTGGGGAGCATCATGATTGTGTTTGGGTTTACCGGTCTTTGGGATATGTTTGTGATTGTGTCCGGTCTTTTGGGGAGCTCATGATTGTGTTTGTGTACCGGTCATTGGGGCATCATATTGTGTTGTTACCGGTCTGTGGGAGCATCATGATTGTGATTGTGTACCGGTCATTGTGGGAGCATCATGATTGTGATTGTGTACCGGTCATTGGGGGGAGCATCAGTTGGTTTGGTACCGGTCATTGTGGGAGCTCATTTTGTGTTTGGGTTTACCGGTCTTTGGGGCTCCATGATTGTGATTGTGTACCGGTCATTGTGGGAGCATCATGATTGTGATTGTGTACCGGTCATTGTGGGAGCATCATGATTGTGATTGTGTACCGGTCATTGTGGGAGCATCATGATTGTGATTGTGTACCGGTCATTGTGGGAGCATCATGATTGTGATTGTGTCCCGTCATTGGGGACATATGATTGTGATTGTGTACCGGTCATTGTGGGAGCATCATGATTGTGATTGTGTACCGGTCATTGGGGAGCTCATGATTGTGATTGTGTCCCCGGCATTGTGGGCTCTGTTGTGTTGTGTACCGGTCATTGGGAGCACATGTTTTGTGTTTGTGTAGGTCTTGTGGGAGCTAAATATTGTGATTGTTTTACCGGCCCCTTGGGACCTCATATTGTGATTGTGACCTTTCTTTGGGGGCTCATGTTTGTGTTGTGTACGGTCATTGGGGAGCATCATGTTTTGTGATTGTGTCCCGGTCATTGGGGGAGCATCATGTTTGGTTGGTCCGGTCTTTGGGGAGCATCAGTGTGATTGGTACCGTCATTGTGGGAGCATCATGTTTGGTTTGTTACCGGTCATTGTGGGAGCATCATGTGTGATTGGTACGGCCCTTGTGGGAGCATCATGTTTGTGATTGTGTACCGGTCATTGTGGGAGCCCATGATTGTATTGTTGTAGGGGTCATTGTGGGACTCAGATTGTGATTGTGTAGGGTCTTGTGGGGCATCATGTTGGATTGTGTCCCGGTCTTGGGGGAGCTCATGATGGTTTGGGGGTTACCGGTCATTGTGGGAGATCATGTTGTGTTTGGTCCCGGGTCATTGGGGGAGCATCATGATTGTGTTTGTGTACCGGTCATTGGGGAGCATCATGATTGTGTTTGGTTACCGGCTTGTGGGAGAATCATGATTGTGATTGTGTCCGTCATTGTGGGAGCTTGATTGTTTGTGTCCCGGTCTTTGGGGGAGCATCATGATTGTGATTGTGACCGGTCATTGTGGGAGCACATGATTGTGATTTTTTGAGGGTCATTGTGAGAGCATCAGATTGTGTTGTGTACCGGTCATTGGGGGGAGAATCATGATTGTGATTGTTACCGGTCATTGGGGGAGCATCTGTTTGGGATTGGCCCCGGTCTTTGTGAAGCATCATATTGTGATTTTTACGTCTTTGGGGGACTATGATTGTTTGTGTACCGGTAAAATTGTGGGAGCTCATGTTTGGATTTTCCGGTCATTGGGGGAGATCATGATGTGATTGTGTACCGATTTTGTGAGAGCTCTGATTGTGAGTGTCCCGGTCATTGGGGGAGCATCATGATTTGATTGTGTCCCGGTCTTGTGGGAGCATCATGATTGTGAGTGTACCGGTCTTGGGGGGCCTCATGATTTTTTTGTGTCCCGGTCATTGTAGAGCATCATGATTGGATTTGTCCGGTATTTTTGGGGAGCTCATGAGTGTTGTGTACCGGTCTTTGTGGGGATCATGTTTGTGTTTTGGGGGTAGGGGTCTTTGGGGGAGCATCATGTTTTTGGGTTGTGTACCGGTCTTTGTGGGAGCATCATGATTGTGATTTTTTAAACCGGTCTTTGGGAGAAACATGATTGGTTTGTGTACCGGTCAATTGTGGGGCTCTGATTTTTGTGTCCCCGGTCATTGGGGAGCATCATGTTGGTTTGGTCCCGGTCATTGGGGGA
>JACEEZ010026474.1:80000-85000 GCA_016584305.1 Chionoecetes opilio
TGTAAGTAATAGTTCTAAATGATGATAACCAAAGGATAATAAAAGATTGATCCAATCACCAATACTATGTAAAGAAATCCATCCTGCTATATAAGTTATAGTACATCTAGGTGAAAATCCCTGCTTCAATTCAGAATGAATAGTGTAGAAACATACATGTATGAATATAACGGGTTCCAGCCAAAAACCCCTCCTAGGACAAAACCCCCCTCGGACAAAACCCCTCTGACAAAACCCCCTAGGACAAACCCCCCTAGGACAAAACCCCCTCGGACAAAACCCCTCGGACAAAACCCCTAGGACAAAACCCCTCGGACAAAAACCCCATAGGAACAAAAACCCCCTAGGACAAAACCCCATAGGAAAAAACCCCCTAGGGCAAAACCCCCTAGGACCAAAACCCCTAGGACAAAAACCCTAGGGACAAAACCCCTCGGGACAAAAAACCCTAGGACAAAAACCCTAGACAAAACCATAGGACAAAAAACCCCAGAACAAAACCCCTACTAGGACAAAACCCCTCAGACAAACCCCTAGGACAAAAACCCCTCAGACAAAAACCCCCTAGGACAAAACCCCCTAGGACCAAAAAGCCCTCAGACAAAAACCCCCTAGACAAAAAACCTCAGACAAAACCCCTCAGACAAAACCCCTCAGACCAAAACACCCTAGGACAAAAACCCTCAGACCAAAACCATCAGACAAAAACCCTCAGACAAAACCCCCTCAGGACAAAACCCCATAGGACAAAAACCCCTCAGACAAAAAACCCCTCAGACAAAAAACCCTCAGACAAAACCCCCCTAGGACAAAAACCTCTCAGACAAAAACCCTCAGACAAAACCCCTAGGACCAAAACCCATCAAGACAAAACCCCTCAGACAAAACCCCCTAGGACAAAAACCCCTCGGACAAAACCCCCCTTAGGACAAAAAACCCCGCAGACAACCCCCTAGGACAAAAACCCCTCGGACAAAAAACCCCCTAGGGAGAAAAACCCCTCAGACAAAACCCCCTCGAGACAAAACACCAGGACAAAAACCCTGGACAAAACCCCTAGGACAAAACCCCCTCGACAAAACCCCCTAGGACAAAAACCCCTCAGACAAAAACCCCCTAGACAAAACCCCCTAGGACAAAAACCACCCTAGGACAAAAACACTAGGACAAAACCCCTAGGACAAAAACCCCCTAGGACAAATACCCATAGGACAAAACCCCCTAGGACAAAACCCCCCTAGGAACAAAACCCCCTAGGACAAAACCCCCTAGGGACAAAAACCCCCTAGGACAAAAAACCCCTAGGACCAAAACCCTCGGACAAAACCCTAGGGACAAAAAACCCCTAGACAAAACCCCTAGGACAAAACCCCTCGGACCAAAAAACCCCCTAGGACCCCCCCCCACACCCATCAGACAAAACCCCTCGGACAAAAACCCCTAGGACAAAAACCTCGGACAAAACCCCCTAGGACAAAAACCCACTCGGACAAAACCCCCTAGGACAAAAAACCCCTAGGACAAACACCCCCTAGGAAAAAAGACCCCTAGGACAAAACCCCTAGGACAAAAACCCCTAGGACAAAAAACCCCTAGGACAAAAACCCCTCGGACAAAACCCCTAGGACAAAAACCCTCAGACAAAACCCCTAGGACAAAAAAACCCTCGGACAAAAAACCCCCAGGACAAAAACCACTAGGACAAAACCCCCTAGGACCAAAAACCCTCAGACAAAACCCCCTAGGACAAAACCCCCCAGACAAAACACCCTAGACCAAAAACCCTCAGACAAACCCCCTAGGGACAAAAAACCCCTCGGACAAAAACCCCCTAGGACAAACCCCAGGACAAACCCCCATAGGACAAAAACCCCTCAGACAAACCCCCTAGGACAAAACCCCCTCAGACAAAACCCCTAGGACAAAAAACCCACTAGGACAAAAACCCTAGGACAAAACCCCTCGGCTCAAAACCCTCATACCCCCCCAAAACCCCTTAGGACAAAACCCCTCAGACAAAAAAAAACCCCCCTCAGGACAAAACCCATAGGACAAAAACCCCTCAGACAAACCCCTAGGACAAAAAACCCCTCAGACAAAACCCCCTAGGACAAAAACCCTCGGACAAAACCCCTAGACAAAACACCTAGGGCAAAAACCACCTCAGACAAAACCCTAGGACAAAAACCTCAGACAAAACCCCCTAGGACAAAACCCCCTAGGACAAAAACCCCTCAGACAAAACCCCCTAGGACAAAAACCCTCAGACAAAAACCCTAGGACAAAAACCCCTCAGACAAAAACCCCTCAGACAAAAACCCCCTAGGACAAAACCCTAGGACAAAAACCCCCTCAGACAAAACCCCAGGACAAAACACCTAGGACAAAACCCCCTAGGCAAAAACCCCCTCGGACAAAAACCCATAGGCAAAACCCCCTCAGACCAAACACCCCCAGGACAAAACGCCCTCAGACAAAAACCCCCTAGGACCCAAAAACCCCCAGACAAAACCCCTAGGACAAAAACCCCTCAGACAAACCCCTAGGACAAAAACCCCCTCAGACAAAACCCCTAGGGACAAAAACCCCTCCAGACAAAACCCCCTAGGACAAAAACCCCTCGGACAAAAAAAAAAAAAAAAAAACCCCCGAGGAAAAAACCCCTAGGACAAAACCCCCCTAGGCAAAAACCCTTCAGGACAAAACCCCCCTATGGACAAAACCCTCAGCAAAAACCCCCTAGGACAAAACCCCCTAGGACAAAACCCATAGGACCAAACCCCTAGGACAAAAAACCCTTCAGACAAACACACACTAGGACAAAACCCCCTCAGAGAAAACCCCCGGACAAACCCCCTAGGACAAAACCCCTCAGGACAAACCCCTAGGACAAAAACCCTCAGACAAAACCCCCTAGGGACAAAAACCCTCAGAGACAAAACCCTAGGACAAAACCCCTAGGACAAAAAACCCCTCAGGACAAAACCACCTAGGACAAAACCCCTCAGACAAAACCCCTAGGGACAAAAACCCCTAGACAAAAAACCCTCAGACAAAACCCCCTAGGACAAAAAACCCTCAGGACAAAACCCCAGGAACAAGAACCCCTCAGACAAAAACCCTCAGACAAAACCCTAGGACAAAAACCTAGGACAAAAAACCCTTCAGACAAAACCCCATAGGACAAAAACCCCTAGGGACAAACCCCTCAGACAAAAAACCCTAGGGACAAAACCCCCTCAGAAAACCCCCTAGGACAAAAAACCCCTAGGACAAAACCCCAGACAAAAACCCCTAGTGACAAAACCCCCTAGACCCTCAAAACCCCTCAGACAAAACCCTAGGACAAAAACCCCAGACAAAAACACCTAGGACAAAACCCCTAGGACAAAACCCCTCAGACAAACCACCTAGGACAAAACCCCCTTTAACGACAAAACCCCCTAGACAAAAAACCCTCAGACAAAAACCCCTAGGACAAAACCCCCAGGCCCTCCCCCCCTCCCCCAAAAACCCAGGGAAAAAAAACCCCTCAGACAAAACCCCCTAGACAAAACC
Organism: Chionoecetes opilio; assembly: GCA_016584305.1. NCBI lineage: Eukaryota > Metazoa > Arthropoda > Malacostraca > Decapoda > Majidae > Chionoecetes > Chionoecetes opilio. The sequence goes on from JACEEZ010026474.1 coordinate 83,559, forward strand.
CCTAGGACAAAAACCCCTAGGACAAAAAACCCCTCAGACAAAACCCCCTAGGACAAAACCCTAGACCAAAACCCCCCAGGACAAAACCCTCAGACACAACCCCTAGTACAAAAACCCCTCAGACAAACCCCCAGGACCAAAAAACCCCCTCAGACAAAACCCCCTAGGACAAAACCCCCTGGACAAAACCCCTAGACAAAAAACCCCTCAGACAAAAAACCAACCTAGGACAAAAACCCCCTAGGACAAAACCCCATGGACAAAAACCCCCTAAGCTAAAGTGCGAATAGGACAAAAAACTTCGGTTTAATACAATAAAATTAGAAGCGAAATATAATTTAAGCCATTATTAATGAAGTAATGATGAAAAAATAGATAATCTTTCTTTGTGTTGTTCCCTCCATCTGATCATGTTTTCTACATGAGTACAACGTAAATCCCCATGTACCGTAGACAACACTAAAGTCGCACAGACAACATTGATTTGTTATGTACAGAAGTTTGTGGCGTTAAGTTACATTTCTACATCATGATTTCAGGACAGTTAGAAGAGGGCTATCTGAGAGGCTGCATTTTGTGTCTTCATCTGTGTCATAGTATGACGTATAATGTATGTAGTATGTATGTATGTATTGGTATGATGTCATAGATAAATGAACAAATTACAAAAAATATATCAACACGAGTGGCGACGTGATAAGGGCTACACTAGTCGCCATCTAGTGTTTATGTTTTGTATGTCTCCCGCCGTCGTCGTCTCCGAACAAAAAATCGAGAGTAGTGTAATGTAAAACCGTGATACTTGCAGCTACAAAGCATAAAACAACGCTGAAAACAGTGTAGATATACGTCATGATATAAACTACTGTGTATCATCTTCAGTGGGCACAGACACAGCAGTAGAGTGAGGCTATCATTCGTAATCTATGGCGCCTGGCGACATTAGTGCAGCTTTCCCCCCCCCCTGACCCCAAAATTAAGTGTTATCTACGGTAGCTGTAGGTAAAAAACTATCAAAACATGGTCAACACCTATCTATCAAAACCTAAATGTTGCTAATGAATGTAATATGTGACACCTCAGAGAGTTTCCATCAACTGCAAACAATAAACAAGAAAAATTATGATCTTAACATTTTTAGTTTTTTGTCCTAGGTTATTTGTCCTAGGGGGGTTTGTCTAGGGGGGTTTTGTCCTCGGGGGTTTTGGCCCTAGGGGGGGTTTTGTACCTAGGGGGGTTTTGTCCTAGGGGGGTTTTGTCCTAGGGGTTTTGTCCTAGGGGGGTTTTGTCACTAGGGGGGTTTTGTCCTAGGGGGTTTTGTCCTAGGTGGGTTTTGTCCTAGGGGGGTTTGGTCCTAAGGGGGGTTTGTCCTAGGGGGGTTTTGTCCTAGGGGGGTTTTGTCCTAGGGGGGTTTGTCATAGGGGGGTTTCTGTCCTAGGGGG
>JACEEZ010026474.1:92500-97500 GCA_016584305.1 Chionoecetes opilio
TGTATCTGTGGGTGGTGTATCTGTGTGTGTTTTTGTGTGTGGTGGTAATCTGTGTGTGTGTATCGTGTGTGTGTGGTGTGTGTGTTGTGTGTACTGTGTGTAGTGTGTGGTGTGTGTGGTGTATGTGTATGTGTGTGTGTGTGGGTGTGTTGTGTGTGTGTGTGTGTGTGGACGTTTATCTAATTATTAGATTGGCTCTATTTCTTCTTTCTTTTTTCTCTACTTACTCATTCTTTATTTTCTCTCTCGCTCTCTCGGTCGTCGGTCGGCTCTCCTCGTCTTCTTAAATCTCTCTCTCGCATCTCTCTCAATCTCAGTCTCATCTCTTCCTCTCTCGGCTCTCTCCTCTCTCACTCGTCGTTCGTTCTCCTCGTGCCCCTGATCCTCCGAATCTCTCTCCTCTTCTCTCGCCGCCTCTCTCTCTCTCTCTCTCCCTCTCTCGATCCCCTCTATTCTTCTCTCTCCGCCCTCCTGCCTTCGTCTCGTCCTCTCGTCCCTCTCCTCGTTCCCTCTCAGGTCTCTCCTCTCTCTCCCTCCGTCTCTCATTCCTCTCTCTCTCGTCTTCTTCCAAACACATAATATGAAAAATTCCGTCAACTAAAATACACACACACACACAGACCACGACCACACACACACCCACACACACACACACACACACACACACACACCCACACACCACACAACACCATACACACACCACACACACACACAGCAAACACGACCATATATACACATATCACCACACACACACATACACACACACACACACAACACAGCACAGACACCAAACACACACACACCACACACACACACACACACACACATACCCCACACACACGCACACAACACACACATACACACCATATACAACTACACCACCACACCCAAAAACCCACACACACACACACACACACACATAAACACACACACACACACCGCCACACCACACACCAACACACACACCACACACACAACACCAACAACACATCACAAGACACACACCACACACACACCACACACAACAACACACAACATACACACACACAACCACACCACACACACACCACACAACACACCACCATACACACACCACACACAACACCACACATACACACACACACACCACACACACACCACAACACACACCACACACACACACAACATACACAGCACACACCAACAGATAATAACACTGTAGAAACTTTGCCTACAAAGGAAATCCGTTTAAGATAGGAGAGAGAGAGAGAGCGAGAGAGAGAGAGAGATAGAGAAGGAGAGAGAGAGGAGAAGAGAGAGAGGAGAGAGAGAGGATAAGATAGATTTTCATCCTATCTAGACCTTGCAAGTACCAAACTACAAGGTTTTGACTATACAAAAGCACCGGCCACGTCCAGCACGAACTAGGCGGACTCGAACCGCTGACTGAAATGCGCAGGGACTCTGCACATTATGCAAGCTCTCACGTCCTCTACCAACCTTGGCACCACTGACGACAGTAGAGAGGAGAGAAGAGAGAGAGAGAGAGAGAAGAGAGACCGAGAGAGAGAGAGAGAGAGAGAGAGAGAGAGACGAGAACAGAGATCCTAGCATAATTAAAAAGAAGGATGAGGAGGAATAAGAAGAAGAGGAGAAGAAGAAAAAATAAGAAAACGAAGAAGAATCGAGGAGGAAGAAAAGAAGAATGAATTTTTTAGTTTTAAAAAAAAAGACTTGTACATAGAGGAAACGTGAAGGAAGGAAAGGAAGGACGGAATGCGAGGAGGAGACAAAGGTAGACATATATTTAGGTTGCAGGAAGAATGAAGTTGTCTTTATTGTGGAGGGGCGGATGATGAGGAGGAGGCGAGGATTAGGGAGGAGGAGGAACGCGAGTGGCTGAGGAGGAGTGTGAGAAGTAGGAGGAAGGGAGGAGGAGGAGGGAGGAAGTTTTCTGGGTACAATGGATGAAAAGGAGAGCGAGAGAGAGAGAGAGAGAGGGATAGAGAGAGAAGAAGAGAGGAGAGAGAGGAGAGAGAGAGAGATGAGAAGAGAGAGGAGAGAGAGAGAGGGAATTCACCGAACAGATTTAGTATTATTGTATTAGTGATTATACTTAGTATTTTAATTAGTATTGAATCCCGCAAAACCGCCAAAACGTGGTAGCTTGCTCTTATTTTCTCTTATTCTCTCCTATTCCTCTCTCTTATTCTCTTCGTCTCTTATTCACTCTCGCTAATTCCTCCTATTCTCTGATTCTCTCCTATTCTCTCTTATTTTCTCTCTTCATTGTCTCCCTATTCCGCGTCTTATTCTCGGTACTTATTCTCCTCCTTAATTCTCCTCCCTCTTATTCTCTCTTATTCCCTTCTTTTCCTCCCATTCCTCTTATTCTCTCCTATTCACTCTCTTATGTGCCTCTCTTATTCTCTCCTAGTTCTCTCTTATTCTCCATCTTATGTTCTCTTCTTATTCTCTCTTATTCTCTCTTATTCTCTCTTTTCTCTCTTATTCTCTCTATTCTCTCTGGATTCTCTCTTATTCTCTGCTCCTATTCTCTTCTTTATTCTCTCTATTCTCTCTTATTCTCTTCTAATTCGCTCCTATTTCTCTCTTATTCTCGTCTTATTTTCGCTTATTCTCTCGTTATTGCTCTCTTTTTCACTCCTATTATTCTTTTCTCTCTTAATTTCTCATCTTATTCTCTTTTATTATAACGTTATTCTCTCCTATTCTCATCTTATTCTCCACTTAATTCTCACTTATTAATCCACTTATTCTCACTTATTCTCTCTATATTATCACATTATTCTCTCGTATTATTCTCGGTCTTTTCACTTTTCTCTCTATATTACACTTATTCTCTCCTTATTACAGCTTATTGTGGGCGCAGCGGGGGAGTTTACGTTCTCAGTCTTATTACACTTATTCTCGTCTTATTATCACTTTTATTCTATCTATTCTCAATTCTTATTATCACTTATTCCTCTCTTATTATCACTTATTATCACTTTTTCATCTCTTTTATCACTTATTCTCCTCCTTATTAATCATTATTAAATCACTTATATTCCTCGAATTCCTCTTCTTATTTCCACTTATTCTCTCTTATTATCACTTATTATCACTTATTCTCTCTTATTATCATTATTATCCCTTATTCTACTTATTCTCTCTCGTCTTATTATCACTTATTCCACTTTTCTCGTCTTATTATCACTTAATTCTCTCTCTATTCGCTCTTATTATCACTTATGTCTCTCTATTAGCACTTATTACACTTAATTCTCTCTTATTATCACTTATTATCACTTATTACACTTTTCTCTCTTGATCTCACTATTCTCTCTTTATTTCACTTTTCCTCACTTTTCTCTCTTTATTATATTATAACTTATATCACTTATTTTCTACCTTAATTCTCTCGTATTCTCACTTATTCCTCTTCAAGTCTCTCTTATTCTCTCTTATCTCGTATTATTCCTCGCTTATTCTCTTTTATTATTCACATTTGTTCTCTCTATGTATCACTTATTCTCTCTTTTCTCACTTATTCTCTATTTAATTTATCACTTATTCTCTCTTATTATCACTTATTTCTCCCTCTTTATTAGCACTTATTCCTCTCTTATTCTCCAACTTATTTCTCTCTTATTCTCTCTTAGTCTCTCTCTATTCTCAATCTTATTCTCACTTATTCTCTGTTATTATCACTTATTTTCCTCTTATTTCTCTAACTTATTCTCCCCTCTTATTCTCACTTATTCTCTTTACTCTTATTCTCATTATTCTCTACTTATTCGCTCATTTATTCTCCTTGATTCATCTCTTATTCTCACTTGATTCTCTCTTATTATACTACACACACTTATTCTCTCTTTATTCCTCGGGACTTATTCTCTCTTATTCTCTTTATTCGCGTTATTTATTCTCTCTTATTCTCTCTTATTCTCGCACTTTTCTCTCTTATAGCACTTTTCTCTCTTATTCTCACTTATTCCTCTGTTATTATCCAACTTATTCTCTCTTATTATCATCTTATATTCTCTCTTTATTCTCAACGTAATTCTCTCTTATTCTCTCTTATTTCTCTCTATTCCCTCTTAATTCTCCTCTTATTCCTCACTTATTCTCTCTTATGAAGCACTTATCTCTCTTTTATTATTCTTCAAAGTTTATTCTCTGTTATTATCACTTATTTCTCTGTTATTATCACTTATCTCCTCTTATTATCACTTTATTCTCTCTTATTAATTCTAACCCGTAGAGATAAGCAAGTGGTATATTAAAGCAATAGACAGGCTTGGCGGTGCGATACATATAATCTGTTGCGGCGACTTCCAAGTTCCGACTCCTCGCTCTCTCTCCTCTCTCTCTCATGCTCGTCAGGCTCTCCTCTCCTCTCTCCCATCTCTCACCTCTGCCTCTCTCGTCGTCCACATTGTTTTCCCCTTCCCCCCCACCCCCCCCCCCCCCCCCCCCCCTTTCTCTGCTCACTCTCTCGTCTCCCCTCTCTCTCTCAAATCTCTCTCTCCTCTCTCCTTCCGCCTCTCTCCGTCTCTCCTCCTCCTCTCTCGTCTCTCGTCTCTCTCTCTCCGTCTCGCTCGCATGCCGTTATTCACCTCTCCGCCGCGAAGTTGGAGGGGTTATGTTTTCACCTCCCGATTCGTCTGTCCTGGTCCTGTCTGTCTGTCTGTCTGTTAGTGTACTATTTCTCGGAAAAGTTACGAATAGATTTTGGACCAAACTCGGTATACCAAGTCTATTTGGTATAAGGAAGGAACTGATTTATTGTGGAGGAAATCTCTTGACAAGTGTTGCCCATGGCCACCAATTGATGAAATAGTTTCGGCCGGAGTATGCGCATCATACTGAGTGTATATATATATATATATATATATATTATAATATATATATATATGATATATATATTATAATATATATATATTATATATAGTTATTATATATTAGATATATATATATTATATATATATTATAAATATAGTAATTTTTTATTTTTT